>JBBJLR010000013.1:5394909-5421685 GCA_037577145.1 Brachypetersius gabonensis | reverse complement strand
TGTGCGTGTAAGACCATTTCACCTGTATCTGTATGAGTGTTTCATATATGTGTGTGTGAGTTTTCAGTAGAATGGATTCATGTGCGACAGTTTCATATGTGAATGTGAATGTGTGTGTGTTTCAAATATTTCCTAAACGGCCCCTCATAGTACGAAGCTTAAAACCAGACCAGCAATACATTTACATATATCTATACCCCACAGTGCTTTAGCCACACCCATTCACACGGACATGGTAAGGACTGTTTCAGCCAGACTGCTATAAAAGCAATATAAGGCAGCCAAAGTGAAAAGAGATCATTGGTCTGTTTCATTCTACGGGATTAGAGAATTTGGAAAAATGCTCGTGTGAATATGAATTACAACTTCTTTCCTCACATAAAATCACAAAGAAACAGACTTCATGGAAAAACATAAAGAACAAAAGCAGGTAGTACGGTGGTATGTTATGGACTAAATTAAGTTGACAGTTTTGGAAAAGAACTACCACTTCCCGAATGTGTCTGTCTTTTTTGTGTAGGCAGAGACAGACTAAAGAAAGAGCAAGAGGATGATTTATAATTGAAACTCTGCACAGCACTGCACACCCTGGAGAAGAAATGACATGTTTGACATGTATTGTTTGATATAAAAAGCTCTGAGGTGGAGTAGATCTAGTGTTATCAGTGAAAACACTTAGGGAATGTTGAAGTAGCATAAAATGGTCTATTTTGTACAAAGGCAAATTAATGAGTCCCCTGAATAAACATGACTTAAAAATGCCCTTTAGCCACTTGCTCTCAAGGCATTCCACTCTACCCAATAGCATCTAACTGTAACCTGGTTAAAAAACCAAGAACAAATGATATTGTGTTACAATAAAGAGGGAGATAAATACATATCAGGGGTGTCATGGGTGTACAATTGTCTCAGAATCCCTATGTTGGGCCAAATTAAGAATGGGCCGCCCTCCACCATAGCCCAGCCATGACCTTCTATACACTACCCACCACTGGACAGCACACAGTCTCCCATTAAGGCAGAATGCTACATTATATGGAGAAAAGTATTGGGACGCCTGACCAACAGCCACTTTAATGACTTTAATACAAAACTGGTTCTTCAGAGAGTTGCACGAAGGAACTAAAAAATAAATTTGTGCTCATTTGTACATCTAAGCACCGAGCAACTGCCATGCTTCACTCGTTTGCAAGCCATGATGTCTCTACAGGCAAAAGTGGTCTCTTAAACATAGCATCAGGGCCATGCACAGACCTTTTGAGGAGCATGTGCTGAAACTGAAAAAAGGGCAACCCCTCCACCACCAAAAAAATAACACACAATAATATTCTTATATTTAATAAGTATTAATAACATTAAAACAGATAATATATACATATAGAGGGTATCTTTAAAACTAATTACAACAAGACTCTTCTGTGAGCCATGTGTTTGAAGATGTTATGTTTAATTTCTAAATTATATTTTATAATAGCTTGGCATTATACAGTGCAAATACACCTGAACTTCTAGTAAAGTTAGCTTTACCAATTTGCCTCCTGGGTGGTTGTCTGTGTTTTATTTGTCCTGTGTTTGTGAATTGGTTGTGCACTCTCTCTTATTTAGTTGTGTAAGATGTTCATTAAACTTTCGTAAACTTTAACCTACCATGCTGTGTGACCATAGGCTATATACTATGATGAAATGATAATAAATTACATAATTTAATTTACATGCATCAGCACATTCAGCAGATAGCCATAAATTCAAAATAGAAATTTCTTATAATATATTTTACCTCGCTGACAAGGATCACTCGGTTGCTTTGTGTCAAACTCAAATGCAGTTACACTGCGGGTTTTTGACCAGCGAATGTGTGCAATGTGGTGACGCATTAAATGAACCTTTATAGACATACTAGTGTTTATTTCATAAAGACAAAGTTGCACTTATTCAAACAATAAGATATTTTACCTGATTTGCTGAAACGTGAGTTCGTGGCGCTCAGGGGGCGGAGTTTAACTGACAGTTTGAGCGGTTCTAAGAGATACGCTTTTTAATGCCTTTAATTGGTTAAATATTTGTTAAAAAGACAAACAGACGTAAAGGGTTACCAATAGCATTGATTTATTAACACCCCCCCCCCCCCCCCAAAAGGCACTTCCGAGTGTAATTACAAAAAGGGCATGTGCTCTGCTCTATCTGTGCATGTGCCTGCATAGCATTGACAGTCGTGCGCTATTTATTTTTTGGGAGGGTGGGGGGGGGGGATTCTCTGGGCGGGAAAAGCATGAGAAAAGGGAGGTAACCTTTCCCCATATGACACCATATGGGGCCAAATTCCAAATCGGGCTACCTGAGCTGTCCTTCTCTCAATGGCGGAGCAGGATGATCAAAGCAGTCTTTACAGCTATCGTAATTAATTTCTAGCCACTGCAGGACCATATGCATGCTAGGGGAACTCGTATTAATGTTTAAAAAAATCTCATGACATTTTCGTGTCATTGGACCTTGAGGGGAGACTCCATCCTTCTCATTGTAGGGCAGGATAGCGGGCAATAGAAATAAGCTAATTAGGGAGGAGTACTGCAGCTAAGGTAAGCTGCAACGCTCCATTATCCTCTCCGCCCCCCATGTCTCTCAGAGTGACTGATTAAAAAAAGCCGAAAGTGGGCGATTTAGGATAGAAACTCAAAGTATAGCACATCCTCCTAGAGAACCTGTTATTTCTATACGACTGCTGTTACGTGGGAGAACACAGAGGAAACAGCCCAGAGCCACCAAGTCAGACCGAAATGAGTTTTCAGTGAGTTTATTTATACAACAACGTGTATTTTTTTACAGGTGATTCTTAATCGTGACTGTCCAGAAGTCGTCTCAGAGTCCTCCTGTGCGCTGATGACGGTAAGACGAGGAGAACCCAAGAAGAACCTGATTCCCAAGCGCTTCTGCTCCACCTCCTCGAGCTGACAGAGCTCGAGCCATGGCAGCAGCACACGCGATGCGCAAAAACGACACCACAAACGCTTCCATCAGTAACTTTTGACAGTTTTCTTGGTGCAGCACACTCAAAGCGAATGGTCTAAGCGGTTGGACGGGAGCTCCGAGGCGACCATGTTCGTCCTGGGAGTTTTGACCGGGTTTTGTCTCTGCATCCTGGGGAGCTGCACTTACGGGAGATGGGCGAACAACTTTCGCTCCAGTTCTGCTAGTCGCGACAACGAAGTGGACAAAACCACCTCGAAACCGCATATCATCTTCATCATGGTCGACGACCAAGGCTTCCGAGACGTGGGCTACCATGGGTCCGAAATAAAGACCCCCACACTGGACTGGCTCGCTGCAACAGGGGTGAAGCTGGAGAACTACTACGTGCAGCCTCTGTGCAGCCCCTCCAGGAGTCAACTCATGACTGGCAGGTGAGACTGTTCTGCCCGGATACAGTGTACACTAGTTATTTATGCATACTCGTATACATAAATGTATTATGGTTGCAAAATGCATGCAGAAATTGTGAAACCGAAATGCGAACATGTGATAAGAGTAATCATGCTATTATTTCTGTCCTGTGCAGTAATCATACTAATGGTGCAGTACTGATCATTCTGTAATCATCCACACTATACTGTTACATACATTACCGTTACAATGGTCTGTTAATTGTGTTGTCCATTATATATCGTTTTTATTGTAACTTGCACTAGTTCTGTTGTATGTTGCACTGTGGTCCAGAGAGAAAAGTTGTCTCATCACACTCATCAAACAGGAACTGGACTGTATATAGCATTAAACCAGTCCCAATCAAAAACCCAGTCCAGCACATTCACCTTCACACTGTCTTCTGCTGTAGTTTCATTGGAGCAACGTACCACCTTAATTTTTCTTCATTTCATTCTAAATACTGTGAGAATTTTGAACTGTCAACTAGTATCATGAACTGAATCATGGAATGTATTGTTATCTGTGTTATATATGTGTGTGTGTGTGTGTGTGTGTGTGTGTGTGTGTGTGTGTGTGTGTGTGTGTGTGTGTGTGTATCTTTATGTAAAGGGGTAATAATGCATTCAATGATTAAATTAATGATACTTGCAGATGAGTGTTACACTTGCTGTGCATAATAATCCCCTTCTTTTGATACACATGCCTCCTACCAAAGAGCCCATTAAACAGGTTAAACAGTGTGATGCTGTCTGTGTATCCGTATCAAGAACAAACAAATTTGATCTGTGTCATGTGAAGGCTAACAGACATAGAGAGTCATAGAGTCTTTACATTAATCATACATGCATACAGTTCCCTGTAAATCACTGTATATCTCACAAATCTTAGTCATGGCTTCATTAAAAACACCATTAGGGACGTATCATTGAGTTAATTCTTTTAAGCCCAGCGCTGGTGTTTCCTGTGGTGAAACATCTGGCCCACCCCTCAGGAGGCAGGAAGCTTACTGGACACCTCTTTAGACAGACAGCCTTGAAAGCAAGGGGAAAAGTGGCCCCACGATGATCACCTGAACGGACTTCAACACAAGTATTGTCATCAGTGTAGAAAGCACTTCTAACTCCAACAACATTTTTAGCTTTCTTGATCAACTAAATTACATACACCGCTGGCTACTAGAGAGTGGGGTTTCTGAAGCATTTCAATTCAGTTTACAAGTTTTGTAAATCTAAAAACAATAAAGGGCTCACTCACCTATTCATCACACTCAAGGTAAAAATGTTTTGATGACTGTCAGTGGAAAATAGAGCTACATGGTGGTTCTCTATGTTCCTCAGTGTGGTGATGGTCATCTCAACAGACGTGTTGAAACTAAACATTTTGGGCTGCTACTTACGTTTATTTGTACAGTATGCCTGTATAAGCCCCCTAACTTTTATTCCTTACTTTTCAGTGTTACAGAAGCTACCAGACTGTCGTTGTCAGAACAAAACCTGACAGGAACGAAAAATCACGACATCTTTACATTCTCTGAAGACCAAGTGATGCTTTCAAATGATCAACGAAAATTGAGATACAGGAGTATGTTCTGACAGCGACAAAAAGTGCTTATAGAATTGAGTACAGCTTCACATAGTTCAATAGTTTAGCTAGAATGGCTTGTTAAAAATGCTAAACATTCATGTTTATTGAGCAACCTTTGAGTAGCCCTCAGCAGTGGGAGAGAGTACATGCTCTGAGGGGCTTTCAGTCAACAGCCACTACAATCAGTTTTGAAAGGCCAGAAGTAGGTTTGTATGATATGTGTTCGCAAAATGCCACTGCGCTGGCTAGACGGTGTTTGCCTCTTTTGTTGGTAAAAGTGCTGGAGTGTGAAGGACGAGCCATGTCACAGATTAGTTGATCGTGGGCCAAAAATGGGTCATTCCAACCCTTCGCATGGAATTCCTTCATCAGATCCAGAAAACAAAAGGTGCCAAGTTGTAAGCCGATAAGAGCTTAGCGCGTCTTTTTCTGCTGTGATGACATATTGATTTATAAAGCTGTGTTGTGTTCACCTTGTGCAAATGTCACAGCCAACACGAGAAGCCCCTTCTCAGCTTTTCTCTTAGAGGTTTTCATCGGAAAAGTGATGGAAGGGTGAAAAACCTTTTCATCAAACTTATCCTAACTCCCCATACAGAAGATGATGTTTAGTGTTCATGTTTTGCTTCTTTAATTTAGTGATGAAGTTACAAGGCTAACAGTTCAAATAAAAAACAGATAAAACACTTAATAGTCACTTAATCCTTTCTGAAAGCATATCACCGAACCCTAACCCACTGAAATCACATCCAGCTCTTTATTATGGTGGGACAGACTTGTGGGTGTGGTGTGACCTACAGTGAGCTATAAAACTGAAGAGCACCTCACCATACAACTGAATGCCTTAGTAGACAAAGGGTCTTGTTTTCACAAACCATTTTAGGATTATACTGTACATGCTAATCAAGAGTCAGCATTTGTGAAAGTCACAGTCAGATATACATAGAAATCTGATCCAAGATCAGTTCTTCTTATGATTGCTGTATGAAGACCAGCCCTATTTGTTGTCTGGAATGGCTGCCTGAAGGGGTGAAGCTCTGTTCATTTTTATCTCACCATATGTCACACTGTACCCTTAACTATATTGACAAGTCTGCGTCTCTTCACTGAAGACCTGGATCCGTTTTGAGCAGGTAGAGAGTGAGTTTTAGTTTTTGTGATGTAGTTTTACAAAATTTTCAGCAACATTTGGAAACCCAACATGTCTTTGGTGAATGATTACATCTGGGTAGTGGAAAACAGTATAAATCTGCCTTTTCGTGCAACCGTTCCTTTAATCTAGGTTTACATTTGACAGTCTGGTTTATAAGATAAATAAAAAAAACCTCAGAATTGCTGAAAGACCAGAAATGTCCCACATAATTATGCATCTGATCCTGCAGTGTAGATCATTTGTACGGATTATAGACGAGTCTCTGGCCTTGATTGAACCCTGCGTTCACAGAGTCCAGTTGAGGACTATAAAGTTAATGTGGCACATGTTTAGTTTTGAATGACACCTTCTACATATGACTGTATAGCTTCCTGAGATATTTTGCAGAACTAAAGAATGTATAATGGGCGGTGACAGCTCAATGACAAATGCTCACTGAGTGTCAGGTCCTGCCTTAATTAGGGGGGTGAAAAAAGGAAGCATAAGACAAGGGAAGTACAGTCTATAGGTAAGGTCTATAAACTGCAAGACATAAGAACTGAAAGTCTACAAAGAACAGGGAAAGACAGAGCGAACAGGTTTTAATGTTGTAGGGTCTGAATGTGATTAGAGTGGAGTCAAACGTGTTTATTTGGAACAGATGTAGGAGGGACTCTAAAGCAGGGGTAGAACCTATGCTGGCAGGGCTTCCAGTAGAGATTGGTCTGGGAATGGTAGAACCTAGTGGCTTTGGTAGCCAGAAAACATATGTGTTATGGGATATTTTGATTGCATACAAGCAGTGTTTTAGTTTAATTGTGTGTGAGATAAGTTGGAAATGTACTACAGTGGTTATGTCTACAAACCAGTACGACCAAGTGGTTTGATATGAAGGCAAGAAACAGTCTTTCCTAGCATCTGATAAAGAGTAACCAGATTCTAGCTGTTTGTAAGTGTCTAGCAATGATAAAACTTATGCTCTTCAGCCATGGCATGATATTTTCTATACTCATTTTTGACAAATATTCCTGGCCTTTGATAGTAAGCCATGTAATTTTACAACTGTTAAGGGTTGCATGATAAGTGTAAGAAACAGTTCATCAGTTTTAATGTAGTTTGGCAACAATGGACTATAGTTGCAGAGCAATGGTACAAACAAATAAAATTTGATCAACATTTTCTGGTTTTATTAACATAACTAAAAAACGTGCATATGTGTGAGTATACTGAAGGTTTTACAACTATTTTAAATGTGTATGAGCCAGTCAGATTTTAGAATGAAAACTGTTTACCTAAAGGCTAATGATAGCTTAAGTTAACCTGAAGTTAGATCAACTACACTGCCCTACAAAAGCAAAAGACCTTAACGTCCCAGAGTGTGAAACTGTGGGAGCCAACTGTCCAGCCAGCTGTATGAAAGGTAGGACACTGAAACTTTGCCAGGTAGTTGTCATAATGAATACATTTATCTACATAAAAAAATTAAGCTCAAACTTGACCTTTAAAAAACTTTAAAGTCATTTTTCTCAGTTTTACACTCTGGGACGTTAAGGCCTTTTGCCTTTGTAGGGCAGTACAGCTCTTCTGATTTTTCCAGTCATCTTTTTGATGGTCCATTTAATATTCATTCATGCCAAATCTTTTTCACCTGTTCTCTCCACCTTCTCACAGCCTTGCACATGGCGAGCAGGGTGTTGTGGAATTCCACATCCACAAGCACATACCATGCATTGTTGAGATCTTTGTGTGGATGAACGACTTACGCAAAGGACCTGTGAAGTAAAGGGCCATTGCATTCTACTGCGAAGGTCTAAGGTGAAATGCGGAGACATGCAAGACACTCATGGTAACAAAGAGCGGTCACACAAGAATGACACGAAACTAAGGTTTCCTGTAGTGCATGTACTACAGTGTTTATTCATGCAGTGAACATTTTCATACTTGCAGATCAGTGGGAATAGGCCAAGAAAATAAAGAAGAGATGAAGAGCCAAATACTGGCCAAAAAAAGTGGCCAGGTCTAAAAGCAGTAGTGGTGTGGTTAGCTTAAACTGCTTGTGAAAACGACAATATTTTTATGTATTTGTGTGCTATTACTGGAGAGAGTACATCCAAACAAGAACTGAACCGCAACAGCAATTAAAAGCCTCTTGGGTGCCAAATCTTAAATGAATTGTGGAAAAATGACAGGGTGCAGCTGAACATGAGCTAGGGCAGCTATTCATATTTTAGTCTATTGCTGTTCATGTATAGCAGCTTTTTTAGTACTCTTTCTCGTTAAACAGCATGTTTTCTACACCTCACTCTCCATGTGTTGTCTCATCAGTGGCAGTGCTCAACAGTGGAGCTGGTTGAAACTGTAACTGTCAAATTTGAGTGGTTGGGGTGGGGGAAAGGTTGTCTTTTGACTGATCTTTGTTTCTGCAAACATCCTGTCTGTTGTAGAATCAATTTAATAATACCCCAACTGCTATATGGGAGGGTTTCTTACAGACCAAAGGGCACACCAGAGCAGAAACCTCATCTCCCTCATCTCTTCATTCTGCTCTGAAAGCTTCTCCAAGACGCATGTTATTCTTGTTCAGTTCTTTCCAACAAAGCCATGTATCCTTAATAAAGGTTCCTAAGTGGTTCTTGGCTCAGATGTACATTTCTTGGGGGAAAAAAAACTTTACATTATGCAGAAGCTCTTCAAACTTTAAAAAGCTTCTCAATCCTCACTTAAAACCCATTGAAAGGTTGCTTAGGGAATCAAAAGTGGATCATTTGTTGTGTCACTCCAGAGAATACTTTTTGGCACATTCATTTTTATGAATGAAAGTCTGTATCTGCTTTCCCATGAGTTAAAATTAAGCCAGTATACAAACTCTTAATCCTTACCAAAGAAACCTCTTCAGTTTGTGCTGAAGTCGTCTTGTGTGCTTAGAATGCGGCTTTCTTGTGGACAGTTTTGGGGCAAGTATTACACCACCCAGGTCTCCTGGCAAAACTGTTGCCATAGCAGCCAAAGTTTAGATATATCTGCAGGTTAACAGCAAAGTATATCCTTGCATGTTAGCGAAGAGAACAGAAAACCTCTGCAGATGTTTGGGCCTAAAGTAGCACACGAGAACACATTTTTTTCCCATACAGTCTCACCATAGGCCTCGTTTCACAGGTTGAGATTTCCCCGCCATACAAGGCCAGATATATAAAAGGAGTTTTAATATGGTTTTTAATTATTTGATGAATGAGTTATGTTCACAGTAATACCAAGCTTCTTCCCTCATAGCTTAGAGAACAAGCTGTGCCATGCAGTGCCCACATTGGCTTTCCAAGGCTCGGGGCTTGGAGTTTCTATAAATTTCCTTGCAGGAAGATGGCCAGCATAGCTGCTCTGCTTTGTGTGGACTGAAAATGAACATATATATATATATATGTTTGTGTGTGTATGTAGCTTGGTAGGATTTAATTTTGTAAATTGTAAGAACAACATACCTTTAATGTAGAAGCGAGAGGCCTCGATATTATATTTAAGCTTGCCGGTGTGTTGAATATCCCATGTATGTGTGTGGATAAGTGTGTTTGTGCACCTGCCTGGACTGTGGAATATTGTGGGTGCACGTTGGTCATGTTTTTTAGCAACTTGCATGTTGTCGCACACCAATTTCTACGAGAACAAATAGCGCTCTTGTAGCTCTCTCAGGCTGATGAGGGACGGCCTGTTCACACAGAGTCTCGAGAGGAGGGGGTCAGGGAAGTGGAGGGAGAGCGAGGGATGAAGGGGTGGTAAGGGAAGGAGAGAGAGTGCGCCAGATTGTGTGTGTGTGTGTCTGTGAGAGAGAGAGAGAGAGAGAGAGAGAGAGAGAGGGAGGGAGGGATGACAGGAGGGGAAGGAGACTGAACGAAGGTAGTCTAGTTGTCTGGGCATTCCAAAACGCAGACAACTATGAAGTCAGTGGCACCAATACCTGCTGACCTGTTTCCAAAAGAAAGTGGTAAAATTGCTGTAATTTTGAGTCTGGTTATATTGTTAGCTTCAGGTACCAGCAGAATAAAACGTCGTTTAAAGGAACACTGAATTTGAAATTCTAAATGCTTTATACTGACCTAAACGTTTATTTGTTGTTTTTGCTATTTACTACTAAATCATTTTAAATTCATTCTTATCTAAAGCATTACATTATATTACAATTCATTCACAGACTATGACTATCACAAACGCGGCCAGGGGTGTGGTTTTGGCTGAAGCTGGAGCCTGCAAGCCCAGCCCCTACACGCACCCCCCCAGTGGAAACTACAGTGTTGAGTGATACAGCTCTGTCTGCAGTCTTTGTACTGTTTAGGAAGGTCCTTCATATTTGAACTCAGCAACCTGCTCAGTTACCACTGATACCGCATCCTGTAGGGTATTGGTTTTGGTCTTTGAATCAAAGATGACAGCTTCAAAGTGCAGACATAGTCATCATACACAACTTTTAGTAAATGATGAGTTGCCTTTGGATTAGGTCTATTATTTGGAGACTGTCTGATGCCAAGGTGTCTGTTACAGTGAATTCTGTTTTATCAGTATCAATTCATTCCTTCCAGTACAGTCTCTCTGTTCACCTACTTACAGCAATTCATTTAATTCTGTAATTTAATTTATTTGAAGGTGGAGGTTCGGTTAAGCATCATACATGACTTATGTTTCTTTATGTCATCCTAACTGTGAAATAAGGTGGAATTTAATCAAAGATCTAAGTGCATATGCATTGCAACTCCATCCTGACAAAATAAGTCTACAGATTTCAAAGAGATGAGCTGATTCGAACTGAATTCAAATCGTTTAAGACATTTCAACAAAATTCTTCACACAAGAAGAAGATCTCAAATTGCCTTTTGCCAGAGAAATGCAGTGAATTCTGCAGTAAGAAGGGGCTGAAGATCTCGAGCTCTGAAAGACAGCTAAGTATGCAGGCATTAATATTAACAGGGTATTTTTAAGTGCATGGCATGCAAATTGTAAGTATTTCTTTGTTATACTTTTGGAAAGAGTCAAGCCCTGACAGACAGTATGCACTGATCACATAAAATCAGATTTTTTAAAAGATTTTGTGTGAAATGTAAATTGAAGAGTCATTACAAATGCATATTTCTGCAGTGTTTAGTTATAAGTACAGGGTAAATGTAATGGATCACTTTTGTTCTTTTCTAGACTTTCAATCTGAGAACAGCTAGGATGTATAAAAGGACTACGTTTTGAGAGAAACGAATAGTTCAGGTGTTGCAAAACTGTGTAAACACAAAAATCCATGTTCTTGATGGATGGATCATTTAAATAGTTTTTGCATGGACTGTACTTCATTTTGATTAACGTCATTCGACTCTTACCAACCTTTTTTGGCTGGAGTGCTAAAGGTCAAAGTAGTTTGTCTAAACGAATCCAGAGGCGCTTCTGCACATTCAGAGCAACAGTGAGCATTAAAAAACTGCTCGGTTGCAGATGTAATATTCAATGTCTGAAGCTCTATGTGATAACGTTGTGCAGGATGGTAATAAGGCTAAATGGGACACTATAGGATACACTGAATCAAATGGGAAATAAATCTGCAATGCTCAAAAGGACATTCAACATTTAAGTGCTATTTGCAAGATGCAGGGCAAGAAACATTGTTATTAGACCACAATGTTGAGCAACATTTTTGGAGGCAGTGACTGTTGACTTAACACTAATAAATGATGCGAACACTATCAAGAAAACTGATGAGTGTCCTGGGAAACTGCAATAAAAAGGCTTTTAAACATGAGTGTCACGGGTTTTTTCAGAACATATTGTCTTTTTGCTTCTCGAAAGGATTTTTCTCCATGTTCATTGCATTAGTCAGTTTAGCTATTGCACCTTTGTGTGTAAATGAATCACTCCAAGCTCTTGAATATGTCAGGAATGTGTACATTAAGGTCACAAAAGCAAAAAAGCAGTAATTAGACCTTTATCTTTTCAACCCTTCCCCCAGTCATCCAGACAGCTGACTGAAACTTTATCAATTTCAATATGGAATTTGCTAGACGTCACCAGAAATGACCAAGGTTTTCTGGTAATACAGTTTTTTTTTGTCGGTTTTCTGGTAATACAAAGTTAATTGTGAACTGTTGCATGCTTTGTGGGTCAATACTGACCCTTGTTTATCTTCTGTAATTGTAACCTGATCACAGGGAAGAGAAACATGCAAAATAATGAAGCAAGACTAGAACAAAAAGAGAAGAGAGGAGTGTGTTTGTGTTGGCGTATGAATTTGTTAATGCATGTCTTTTTGTAATTTCTTGTTCCTGCCAGTTTACTATACACATGCTGAACAGAGTCTGTGTGTGATTTACTGTTTCCTTCATTTAACAAAGTATATAACTGGTATTTAGGGTCTATACACATGTTTGTGTTTATGTGGGAATGTTTTGTGTCATAAAATAAATAATAAGGAGTCCAAGCTTGCAGGTATTGCACATCTTTAGAAACTCTGAAACCAAAAATTCAAAAGCATGTTAATGGGGGAAACCATTTGATTGCTAGAGGCAATCAAATATTAGGCTGTGGATCTTACTGACGACAGGCTTTGACTGTGAAGAATCTGTCATCACATCAAATTGCATGGAATTTGAACAAGCAATTTCTCTGATAAAGACCAACTGTTTCTTAATAAATCATGTCTAAACTAGCTAGATGAAACGTTTAAAATGACTCAGCATATTGCAAAATAACATCAGAGATATCACATGAGCACAGGAAGCAGCAGTGTTTGAAGTTTTGTCAGTAGGTGGCTTTTATCCAAGATCTAAATGTTGCCACTTAGTCAACTCCTGTGGTTTTATTTCTTATTGATTTTCATATTGTTGGGTATAAACCATAATGTCGTTTAACTTTTACCTTCCGCAGGTACCAAATCCACACTGGACTCCAACACTCGATCATCCGACCCACCCAGCCCAACTGCCTTCCCTTAGAGAATATCACCCTCCCCCAAAAGTTGAGGAGCGCAGGATATTCTACTCATATGGTGGGCAAGTGGCATCTTGGTTTCTACAAACGTAGCTGCATGCCCACACAGCGCGGATTCGATACCTTCTTCGGTTCTCTGCTGGGGAGCGGTGACTACTACAACCATTACAAATGTGACAGCCCAGGAATGTGTGGCTATGACCTGCATGAAGGTGAGGAAGCCGCCTGGGAGCAAGACCAAGGCATCTATTCCACTCACATGTACACTCAGAAAGCTGTGAGTATTTTAGCCAAGCACAATCCCAAACAGCCTATCTTCCTGTACCTGGCGTTCCAGGCAGTACACTCACCCCTCCAGGTCCCTGCTCGTTATGTGGAACGCTATAAATCTATCCCAAATCTACACCGGCGCAAATATGCTGCCATGGTCAGCTGCTTAGATGAAGCTATGCGCAACATAACACTTACACTTAAACGATATGGTTACTATGATAACATGGTCATGGTGTACTCTTCCGACAATGGAGGTCAACCAATGGCAGGAGGCAGCAATTGGCCACTAAGGGGTAGCAAAGGAACATACTGGGAGGGAGGAATAAGGGCAGTTGGGTTTGTGCACAGTCCCCTACTGACAAAGAAGGGCACTCGCTGCAAGGCCCTGATGCACATTACTGATTGGTACCCAACACTGGTAACACTTGCTGAAGGTACCCTGGATGAGAACCAGAGTCTAGATGGCTACGATGTTTGGGAGTCCATCAGTGAAGGGCGTCCCTCTCCACGTCAAGACATTCTCCACAATATAGACCCCATCTACACCAAGGCCAAGAATGGCTCATGGAAGGCAGGCTATGGAATCTGGAACACGGCAGTCCAGGCAGCTCTTCGTGTCGGAGACTGGAAGCTCCTGACCGGTATTCCGGGTTACAGTGACTGGATTCCTCCACAGACCTTCTCCACCCTGCTGTTGGTTAATCGCTGGCACAATGAACGAGTGCGCTGGGATCGAGGAAAGTCTGTCTGGCTCTTCAACATCACAGCAGACCCTTTTGAGCGCGTGGACCTCTCAAGGCACTACCCACACATAGTGAAAAAGATGTTGTTCAGGCTCCTGCAGTATAGCAGGACGGCCGTGACTTGCCGCTACCCACCCAAGGACTATCGATCTAATCCTCAGTACAACGGAGGGGTGTGGGGACCTTGGTACTCAGATGAAGATGAAGAGGAAGAAAATGACAATGTTCTTTCAAATTATTTAGGCAGGAGGAGACGTAAGAAGACAGTGAAACGGAGAGGGAAATTCAAAAGGAAAGCCTAACGCAATCTCTTTGTTTCTCCAAAGTCTTTTAAAACCTTATAATCTCAGGGTCCGGCAGACAGAGTTGATCTGCTCGCAATGTCATTTTCACTGACTGATATTTAGATAGACTTACCTCTAGTTTGATGTGTAAGCAACCATAATCAGCAGTTGCTGTTGTGCATCTCATTGTGAGAAAGAAACCCACTTGAAAAACTGCTGTTTCCAGCTTAGACTTTGGACAATGTTTGGTCAGAGCTTTAGAAGAATATTTATTTTTATACACTTTATTGCATGCTTAACCTTCTTTGTCCCTGAAATTGGTTTCTGATATGTAATGATAGGTTAAGAAGAATGTGTCGACAGTGCTAAATTCTTGGCAAACTACTCAAAGAGAGAGAACTTCTGTTCTATGTATGATGAAAAGTTGTTTATTTCCCACATTTAAAACCAAATACAATAGACAATTTAAAGATGAAAACTATGGTGGTACAACTTGTATTCTGTGATCTCAGTCCTTAGAATTTTGAAATGCCATGTTTGTCTTTTGTTTGTCCATCTGTTTAGTGTGGTCTAGTACCAGTTACACTTGAATGAAAAACAGTAAAACACAAATGTGAACTCCTCAGTCCTCTCCTTCATTCTGCTTTCTGTCCTTGATTTCCCTCCTTAGCCTGTTCTACCCTTCAGGCTACACCATCTGGTTGCAACTTCCTGTATAGGGAAGGGATGTGGAAGTTTACCATTTAAGCATTTCACTGAACAGACTGATAAAAAGACAGATTATCAACAGACAGTTCAATGGCTTCAGTTGTGCAAGAAATAAGAAGCAAAACTAGTGTCTGGTTTCTTTCATTTAGCAGCACAGTTTTTATGGTAATGTAACTTAACAGCTAATAAGCCTTTCCCTAACAATACTGTTAAGTCTGTACACTGAAAACTGTGAAACGTTTAATAGTCTTTCCTTTTTTGGGTGTCTGTTTTTCCACAAACCAATTTTCCGTCATGTAATTAGATTGCAGGACAAAGGCAACACCCTGAAGCATATTAACATTAAGGTTTAAGTTTGTTCTATTGCACACAGTGAAATGCATGTAGTGTAGGCTGCAAGAGAGTTAAATGACCATAAAACAAATGCAAGCAGCCGCACGGCCCATTTTTATCCAACACTTTGCCATGCTTTGCAAAATAGCTTAGTTGCCTGGGTGAATTTGTCATTTAATGTATACAGAATATCAGAGCGCCTTTTCTGGAGCCTGCATTTCTGGCATTCTCCAGATCAGTCATCAACCCTGATTTAAAACACTGAGCTAACTAATAGATAAAGTGTTTTGTATGCATGCCATCATTTTTATTAGCCTTGAAGCACTATTGCTGCTCCTAGACTGTTTTTGGTCATGATTCCCAACAGGGCCTTTCATAATGTACTATTTGCGTTATTACTATTCACGTAATACTTATGGATAATACTAATGGATTTTATTTCCTTCATCTGTATACAAACACAAAAGGTGCTGGCATGCACTTATTCTTCTTTCTTGCAGTAGCAGTTGGTGAGTTGCTCCTCAGAACCTCCTCAGTGGAAAATTCTATAAAACACAGTTAACCCCTCATGAACCTAGAAATGCCACATCTGTCATCCGCTGCAAAATTCATGGGAGCTTATGTTCACGTTGCATGGGGAGAATAATAGTGACAAATGTGGGTGTTGGTTGTAGTATACAAACCGGAGAGGTGATGTCATGCTCCAGTTGCTGTTGTTGGAATATATCTATTAACATGCCCACACACCCATATAAAATGTTACCCTCGTTACTAAGGAAAAGTATGCCAACGTTTTACTCCTAATAGAAGGGATTTGTTTTGGGTTGTTGTGGCATATACTGTACCTGTGCCTAGAGGTTGCATTAAGAAAGGAGTTGTCAGCTTCATGGTGGCCTTATCCACAATTTTTCCCTGGAATGAAGACTGCTTATATTTTATAAATGACTGTCTTCAAAGCTTACATTTTCTCACTCATGTTTTGGTTGAATATGCTGTAGCTGCTTCTTCAGTATGCCATAAATGTGCAGAGAGTGTAGGCAGCATTAGATACAAATACAAGATTTCATCCAAAGGGCTTTTCAGCAGGGGGAAAAATGCATGACGCAATTTACAGGCCTGCCTCTTACTGGTGACATTGTGTCAAATCATGAATTGTAAGTCTATTTGGTAGACATTCAACAGTATTACTTGATCCTCATTGGAAGGAAATACTTCGTTGGAAGATGACTCATGGGTTTAAAGAAGAAGGTGTTCTTTTTTTTCTATATTAGCAGAGGGAGATATTCACTGTAGTTCAAATCCTTGTAAAATACGACTGCTTTTCTTTATTAATGAAGTTCAGATCATGTTTTAGTGCCTTTTATTGAGAAATCCACCTCATTTCAAAAGGTTAAGAAAGTATTTTGAACTGCACTTTATTAAGTAAAATATTGTTTTTGGCCAAAACCCTTATAAGCTTTCATTCATATTGCCAAACACAACAGATGTTCCCTTGGGTAAGTATTCGCTGACAGCTTTGTTCCAGGAAAAGGGATACATGCTAACTTTTTGCCATAGCGATCAGATCAATTGTCTTCAGCCACAGTACAACTCAACAAGTTTACACAGACGAGCTTATGTAATCTAGACCATCTCCCTTAGAACAATCTGATGACCTCATCGTAATGCTCCACAGCTGTCTCTGTAACACAAACCTCATGTGAAGCCAAGCTGGTATGTGCAAAAGCTCCAAGCACTTAGTGCACAAACTGACTTTGAGCCTGACAAGCCATTGACCATGCACGCAAGACGAAGTTTGCAACACGTTTTGATCTCTTAACATTGTCACTGCATTCCACGAGTGTGAAGTAGCTAGTCACTGCACTGTTTACAGCGTAATTGCGGACCACATTATTGCTCGTGTTATCATTGGACACTCGGCTCTGGAATTGCCCCGGGGGTGGGTGATTAATGACTGTGGATGTTACATGTTGTAAGGAGTGGGTTGTTACTTGGCTGAAGTTTAAGCGCCATACCAGTGGTGGAAGAATTGTTAACGGAAATACACTCTTCTGTTATGATTATGGCTCTCGCGGCCAAGTTCGGGTAAAGAATACAAATCAGTGGTGACATTTATGGACTCCTATAAGAAGATATGGAGGAGTTGTGTGACTGTATGTGGGCGCTTACTATATTTTCAAGAAAAAAGTGCATAATTAGGACTAATTTACAAAGTCTGGACTAGCAAACGGGTCATACTGAATAAAGGGTAGCTGGGGTTTTGTGAGTTGTGTAAAATACAGCTCTGTAAAAAAATAAGAGACCACTGCAAAAATGTCCAGCTTCTCAGGTTATATCTTTTATAGGTGCAAGTGTTAAACTAAACTGCAAAAAATATTTCTCCTAATTACCAAATAAATCATTTTAAAGAAAATGACAAGACATCAAAATAAGAGAAATGATACAGTGTTTACAGAACTTGAATAATTCAAAGAAAACAAATCTCTTGTTCACTCTTAAATGAAATGGCAATAATTACCTTTGACATATTTCTAGTAGGTTTTTACAATCCAACTGGTCACATTGTAAGATGAGAGTGTTGATTGAGTTTTTATACTTTTCCTCATTAAAAAAGATGTAATTCAGGTGATCACTGATCAGTACCTCATAAAGCAGAATGAGGTACTTGTGTAGGAATTTAACAGACACTGGCATGTAATGGTTGTCATATTCATAGAGATGCTGATTTAAATATAAATTGCAGGGGTCTTTTATTTTTTTCCAGAGCTGTATGACAGCGAAAATATGTAGAATTCATATGGTCTTATGTACATGGCCTTATGTCCTGACATACAGTATATGGCAAAAAGTATTGGGACACACATCTTAACTATTATGATAGATGTTGCAATCATACCCATTATCGCAGTTGTATAAAATCAAGCACCTAGCCATGCAGTCTCCATTTACAAACGTTTGTGAAACAAAATGGGTCGAGCTCAGTGTCTCAATGACTTCGAGCATAGTACTATGATAGGATGCCACCCTTGCTATAAGATGGTTTGTGAGATTTCATCCCTGCTAGATATTCCATGGTGAACTGTAAGTGGTATTATTGGCAAAAGGAAGCATCTAGAAACAACAACAACTCAGCCATGAAGTGGAAGGCCACATAAAAGTCACAGAGTGGGGTTTACAACTGCCAAGATCCATGGTGCGTAAAAGTCATCAAAAACTTCCACTGGCATTAATGTAAGCTCAAAAACGGCTATGTGTTTGAATGCAATGTCATTAAAGTGGTGGAATGGTCATGTGTCCCAATGATTTTGTCCATGTAATGTAGGATAGCTATACATGTATGTGTGTGAATAAGTCTCTTTGCATCTCTGTGGTCTTATTTAATAGAGCCAGGCCAAATCTGGCCAAAGCATTCGGGACTAAATGGATTCCATGGTGATTTTGCTGCCTCACCTTTGATACAGCTCCAAAAGCACACGGGGATATCCTGTAATGAGCAATATTACCCGAGCACAACTGGAACCCTTCCTGGCGAATGCTTTATGTTCATTTTTTCCCTCCCTGCCTTCCCCCTCCTTTACATGCTCTATCGCTTTCTCTCCCTTGGCCTCTTTTGATTTTTTCTCCACTGTCCCTGCCCCACCTCTCTCTCTCTCTCTCTTTAACTGCTTTCCTCTCCTCAACTCTTTCTTCCTCCCCTGCCCTGTTTCTTGCTTATTCTCTCCCACTGTGAGGAACTGTAGATCCCACCCAGCTGAAACACTCATCACACCGGCCCTCCAGATTGTTGGATTCACCCCCTTCTCCCAGCAAGCACATTCATGTCTCAGCAGTATTAAAGCTGTTGAAACTGCTGGCAACTCTCCACAGCTGCCTCAGCACTCACTCTCATTACTCCATCTACATATGCACACATGTATAAGCGTCTTACGCTGGACAGAGGCCAACAAAACTGTGAAATAACTTTACAGGAAAAGGAAAAAAAAGAAACAAGATTGTAACTTTAACACCAATTCTATTAGACTCTTCATTGTGAGCTGTTCTCACAGTGTAAAGGGTAAACAGCATTTTTAACTGGAAAATAATAGAAAATAAAAAGTCATGATTTGTCTATTTGGTAGGCATTCAACAGTATAACTTAATTCTCATTGGGTCAACGAGGGAAACACTTCGTAGGAAGATGACTCAGTGCTTACACACATGGGTTTAAAGAAGAAGGTGTTCTTTATTTTTATTAGCGAAATGAGATATTCGCTGTAGTTCAAATCCTATAAAGTATGACTGTCTTTATTTATTATTGAATATTAAATCACATTTTATTGCCTCTTCATGGAGAAATACACCTCACTCTAAAAGGTTCAGAAAGTATTTCGTACAGTATATTCATTCGTTTCCTGTAACAGCTTAATCCTTACTAGGGTCGCAGGTACCCGGAGCCTAACCCGGGCTCTACGAGGCAGGGACTCACCCTGGGAGGGGAAAATAATAGAAAATTAATAGTCATGGTTTTTGACAGTGATAAAATGCACCTGCTCCTGTGAACCTATGCAGCCAAAGCACTAGCTAGTTTCATATATAATGTGAATGTCATTGTATGTACTTTTTACTGACAAAAATATTTTTTAAGGAACTATTTAAAGGATTCAAGGTTAATCTAAGAATTGCTCCAAGTACCTTTTGAGCACTTTAATTTTGTAAGTGTGTTGCTATACCTGAGACTACGTTTGGAGCAATGAACACCATAGCACCAAAGCTGCTGCAGGTCAAATGGACCAAGCAATTTATGTTGGATTCTATCTGTCAGTGGATCATTGACTTCTTGGGAAAAAAAGGAGACTATAAGCGTGTCTAGGAAAGTGCAGAACCTCCAGTCTTGCAGCAGTTTATGTGCTCTCACTCCTTCTTTTCAGGCTTGATTGCATCTCCAAGGGATCATCTGTGAAAGTCCTGCAATTTACAAATGATACCAGTGTGGTCGGCCTCAGGGTCAGTGTTGGGCTGGCACCATCTAATTAGTGAATCTAGCCACTTTAGGGTTAATTCTCTGCAGATGGCAGCGTTCAGCTGAACACACATGGTCTGTATAATCTTCACACAAAAAATCATTTCTAATGGTCTGGGACCCAGCAAGGAGAAATTCCTTGAATTGGATGAATAAAAGGGTTTTATATCTTACTTGTCCATCTGAATAAATCAGGTACACTTAGCTTTCTGTCCTTTTGTATGAGGAATTTTTTATGGAAAGCATGACTCAAACCAGTAGAGAAGAACTTTCCGGCTGATTTTTGTGGTTTTAACGCCCATTCATCAACAACATTCTGTAAGATCGTCACTTAAAATCCCCTCCACAGGAAACACAGGGTGTTTTGTGGGATGACAACATCCTTATGGAAGATAGGATTTCAAGGACTTTTCAGCTTTTCCAGTCATAATGCATGTTAAGTGGAACTAATTTAAAACATATGGTGCTACAGTGATCATTTAAAGCATTACTGGTTTACGATGACTGAACGCACCACATGGAATTCATGAAATATGAAATGAGATGGTGGTACATTGGCTGTTGTCCACTGTAAGTTCCATACTCACAATAGTTACAGAACTAAACAAACAGGACTAAATCAACAGTTTTGTTCAGGAATACAGTGAAAGACGTAAAGACCAATGACTGACCGACTAGCAATATTTGTAAGTTTGTATGTTTCTCACAGAAAATAGAAGAGTTGATACTAGAGAAGGGAAGGGAAGGGAAGAGAAGAGAAGAGAAGAGAAGAGAAGAGAAGAGAAGAGAAGGGACGAAAAGAGAAGAGAAGGGAAGGGAAGGGAAAGGAAGGGAAGAGAAGAGAAGAGAAGAAAAGAGATGTGAAGGGCAGGGACAAGAAGAGAAATAAAGGAAAGGGAAGGGAAGGGGAGAGAAAATGATAGAAGAGAGGAGAAGAGAAGAGAGGGGGAGGGGAAGGGAGGGAAGAGAAGAGAAGAGAAGAGGAGAGGGGAAGGGACAAAAAGAGAAGAGAAGGGAAGAGAAAGGACGACAAGGGCAGAGATGTGAAGGGAAGGGAAGGGAAGGGAAGGGAAGGGAAGGGAAGGGAAGGGAAGGGAAGGGACGAGAAGAACAAAGAAGAAAAGGGAAGGGAAGGAAAGGGAAGAGAAAAGAAAAGGATAGAAGAGAGGAGAAGAAGAGAA
Organism: Brachypetersius gabonensis; assembly: GCA_037577145.1. Taxonomy (NCBI): domain Eukaryota; kingdom Metazoa; phylum Chordata; class Actinopteri; order Characiformes; family Alestidae; genus Brachypetersius; species Brachypetersius gabonensis. The sequence continues at coordinate 5,400,077 of JBBJLR010000013.1, read as the reverse complement.
GAGATGAGATGAGAATAGAAGAGGAGATGACAGTTGAGAAGAGAAGAGAAAAGAAAAGAAGAGAAGAGAAGAGAAAAGAAGCAAAGAGAAGAGAAGATAAGAGAAAAGAAGAGAAGAGATGAATCAAGTAACGAAGATAAGAATAAAGAGAACAAGAGAACAGAAGAGAGACAAGACCACCTTGTCTTGTACCTCCAGTCTCAAGTATGAGGACCACTTAAAATTCACTTTCAGTCTGACACCTACCATTTCTCTTGGCAGCCTCAGTTTCCTCCAGCTGAAACTGCTGGAGAAGAGAGAGGACAGAGGGTGTGTAGGAGAGGCAGCCATCCAAAGATATTAACAACCCAAGCGGTAGGAAAAAAACCCCAAAAAAAACATACATATTAGCTCTCTTCTTTTTGATCAATGCTTCCAGAAAACAAGCCTCTTAACTATCTATTCTTCTTTCTATATTTTAAAATAAAGGGATTCAACCACTGCAACATTTATTTGTCCAGTCTTTTTCCATGCAATAAAACATGGGTTTAAATGGCCAGTCCATTCCTAACACTTAGAAACCATTTGTCAATGCACTTTTGGCAACAGATCTAGATATAGATGCTTAATGTGAAGCCCATATGTACCACAGAAGTAAGAAGAAATAAAAAGAAAATGCTTTTTGGTTGTAAGTGCTCACATGACCCCTTTAAAGAGAGATTTGGTTCACTGTCAGGAAAATGAAATAAAGTATAAAACAGTTGAACTTACTGCACCTGGTTTCATCTCTAGTCAAAGTTTGAAATGCTGTAACAAAAGATAGACAAGATAAACCTTTATTAGTCCCACAATTAGGAAATTTGCTTTGTCGTGACAGAAAGTGGGCGGTACAAAGTTACAAAGTTACAAAGGTAAGAGCAGCAAATACAATAGAATAAAAGCTATACAACAGTATAATATAAAAAGCACACTATACAAATAATACAAATATAAACATGTGTGTGTTTTATGTAAATATATATGTGTATATAAACCTACATAAGAAGAAGTATGTGTATACATTCAAAGTGGATATTTATGTGTATGAACACCAGATAAACAAACAGTAGGCATTTGCTAAGAACAATAATGCACCAAGACAGATTTCACGTTGCTCACAGTAATATTTCAACCCAGACATTTCACCAGAAAACCACAAAAAATTGCACATTTTACTAGAAATATTGCACACCAGGGAAAATATTGTACTTATCAGTCCATGGTGTTTGGATGTGTGTATGTGTGTGTGATCAACCGCAAGACGTTTGTTGTAAAGTCTGACGGCAGCTGGAAGGAAAGACCTGCGGTGTTTGTAGTCCATTTACTTATTCCATATTTCTCTTCACTGTAAAGGCACATATGTATATAGATATTATAATTCTGTATTCACATACCATTTCTGTAATGGAAAAGCCTAATAAAAAATTTTAAATATTAAAACGTTGCCTGTAAAAAGAATTACTAAAATTTGAAGCATTCTAAAACTGCACTAACTGTTCCACGTTCAGCTGTTATTTGAGTCAGGAAAAGTTCCTTTTTGCTCATGATATATAGTCTCCAACACATATATAGTTTATTTAAGTTAATAAATTGCTTGGATTAAATATGACTTGTTTTGTGGGGAATGCAAAAAATACAATATTTTGTGTTCACCAACGTTTCCATTTAATTTATATTAATGTCGTTATGTAATATCTACCCCCCTGTTTCGGGAGAGAATACAAGACTGTAGTACATAGTCTTTACCAGCAGATGGCAGCGGGTGCAACATGCCAGGCCTACATGTTTTAGGCTTTTTTTGGTAGAGCAGTTCAGAAAATGTTCTCACTATTTTCTGTTGATGAAAAGCTTTCATCAGTAGCTTTTAGAAGAGTACCAATTTTGACTGGTTCTCATGAAGAAGGCCACGCACACTATATGGAGAAAAGTATTGGGATGCCTGAACATTACACCCACAGGGAACTTGAATGACATTGCATTTTAATACATAGACTTTAATATGGACTTGATCCCCTTTGCAGCCATAACAGTTTCCACTCTTCTTAGAAGACTTTCCTCAAGATTTTGAGGAAAAGGGGAATTTGTGCCCATTCATTCTGTAGTCAGGCACTGTTCATACCAGAGGTGTTGGGTGGGGTTGAGGTCAGACAAGTTCTCCCACACTGAACTCATCCAAACGTGTCTTTAAGGAGCTTGCTTTGTGCACTGGGGCACAGTCATGCTGGAATAGAAAAGGTTCTTCCCCAAACTGCGTCCACAAAGTTGGAAGCATGGTGTTTTCCAAAATGTCTAGGTCTGCTGGAGCATTAAGATTAGCCTTCCCTGGAAACAAGGGGCCTAGCCCAAACCCTGAAAAACACACATGTCCCAATACATTTGTCTACCTTCTGTGAAATGGAGGGCAAAACACTGTGGTTTTAATAGTTTGGTTTTAAATTTTCATAGTGAACGTAGTCAGTACATTTATTAACTTTTTTGCATTTAAACCTGTATTTTGGAGTTCATAGGCATTTCTTTTCTACAAGACTACATAAAAAGCACAATGTAATATTTTTAACAAATCACATCCTATTGAAAGCGCTACTTTTACTCAGTGCTCCTGGGCACGTGTGAGTGTGACTGGCAGTTTACACTTTTCAGAGGATAACTTAATTATTCACAAACTAACCCGGTGCTCATTTGTCAGGCCAGGCCAGGTCAGGTCAGGCAGAGAACATTAAAAAAATACAACCTGGCTCCTGCTGAGTTCAAATGCTTTTGCAAAATTAGTCCTCACTATGTATTGGCTCCTTGAGACAGCTGCTGGTCCGGTGGTTAGGGGGCTGCCCCTGTGATTGGAAGGTTGTGGGTTTGAATCCCAGGACTGCCAAGTGGTACAACTGAGGCACCTTTGAGCAAGGTGCCCCCGCACACTGCCCTGGAGGCTGCATGCTGCTTCAGTTGGTGAATGTGTTAAATGCAGATACCAGTTTCATGCTCGCCTCATTGTGTGATAAATGGACACTTAGTTATTTCTCGTCTCCTCGTGTTGAAATGAAGGATTGTTTTTGCAGTTCCCTCATCTGCCGCCAGGTGGAGTCGCAGCATAAGAAAAGTGCGCCGTCGCTGCTCGAGCAGGAAGAGGTGAAAGACGGACGCATCTGAAGCCGAGGCAGCAGATGAGCCTCCGTGTTCACCAGTTCAACTTCTCTCCGCAGTTTAGCGGCTGAAACAGCGCCAGAACCGTCTCCTCTCCACTCTGGGCTGCACTTTGTTCATCTTCCCTCCGAGAGAAATTTACTTTCGTTTTGCACCAGGCACAAGAAGGAGCAGAAGAAGCCGCTTGAAGAAGAAAGATTGACTTCTTCTCGCTCAGATTTGCCTGCACACCTCTCTCAGCATGGCTTCAACAACCTGCACCAGGTTCACAGACGAGTACCAGCTCTTTGAAGAACTGGGCAAGTAAGTTACGAGCACTGGCAATGCGTTACTGGGCTTACTGGGAAGCTTTCTTTCTTTACCTGGTCTCCTCCTAGTTGCAATTATTTCATTATTTGCTCTCCTCTGCTTGTACTTATCTCCTCTACCTGTTCTGCTTTACCTGCAGCTCCGTGATTATGGTTCTGTTCTCTTGCATGTTTCTACCAATGCATGGTAGAACTCTCAGGACCCTGTTAAAGCTGTGCATCTCTCCAAACGCAGGTTAATCCTATCCGAGGACTAAATTGCTCTACTAATCTGGCTTCTTTATTGAAAGTGCCTCATACTTAATGTAGAAAATATGGTCTTGGGGCTTTTCCTCATTGAAAGTCAACATAAAAAAAACTTGATACTAAAATGCATTTCTCTAATTGTGGTTCATTGTGCACTGGTTGGGTAATAAAGTATATGAAGTGTAATAAAGATCTGTGATGATTTGAAGGGAGCTGATACTTTGATGGGTGAGGAGCGTCTGTAGGATACGCCCCATTCCAGACCTTCTGCATTGCTCTAATGCCTTTGCATGTATTGAAGAGGAAACTCTGACTGCCTTTTCCCATTAATTTGAAGGTTGCCCCTTTTTTCCGAAATACTTAAATATAAAATAAAGTGGCCCCTTATAGTCACGTGTGAACAATGTGAAATTCTTTCTCTGCATTTAACCCGTTTATCAAGTGAAGCAGCGGGCTGCCACCAGTGAGGGACACCCGGGGAGTAGTGTGTGGGTATGGTACCTTGCTCAAGGGGGCCGCAGTGGTGCTCCTGGCAGTCCTGGGATTCAAACCCACAACCTTCTGATCGCAGGAGAAACTTGCCAACCACTAGGCCTCCAAAATGTGGTGCTCATTATTTGCCACATTTTGAATTAAATTAAGCATATAAACAATAGTTGCGCATTACAATGTGCATTAAAATGTGCAAAAGTTACTTTACAGTACATAGTTTTACGACAAAATATTTCATTCTACGCAAGGTGCTCATTCACTTATGCATAGCTCTGGTTTTTCAAGGAACCTTCCCCACCAAATTAGTGATTTGTTCTGAAGGCCAAGTGCACTGTAGGCCACCTATAGCTACGTGCCAGCCAGCTACATCTAAAGTCGAAAGAACCCGAAATGTGTAGGCTGTCCAGTGATTTAATCTTCCACCAAAGGTCAAAAGCTTTCTTGATGGCTATTTTTCCTTGAGATGTGGCATATCTCTTTCAAAATCTCACGCAAAGGCAGGTCTCGCATTGTCTCAGTCTGGCTTCCTGTATTTGATGGTATTTGTTTCTGTATCCTGTACAGAGGCGTGTTGACTAAGCTCCTAGGGATGAGTTGCATCATTGTAATTTCTGGTGGAATGTCTATTTAAAGTGTGTTTTTGCAATGTGGCATGATGCTGTGTGTCTGTAAGAAAAGACAACAACTCCTCTGCTATTTAAACACTGTCTTACAGGGGGGCTTTCTCAGTGGTCAGAAGATGTATGAAAATCTCCACCGGTCAGGAGTATGCTGCCAAAATTATCAACACCAAGAAGCTGTCTGCTAGGGGTGAGCACTTAATGGTTTATATTTTTCTTTTGTGAATATATCCTGAAATAATGCTTTAAGAGACTTTATGTGTACACTGAAATAGTGTGTGTGTGTGTGTGTGTGTGTGTGTGTGTGTGTGTGTGTGTGTGTGTGTGTGTGTGTGTGTGTGTGTGT
>JBBJLR010000013.1:5372058-5385146 GCA_037577145.1 Brachypetersius gabonensis | reverse complement strand
AAGAAAGTCCCAGTCCGCCGCTGCTCGCGTTACTTCGGTGAAAGCACCGACTTTCAAAATAAAAGGATTTTAAAAAATATAAAATAATTGTCGGCGTTAAGTAAATAATGCTTTAACGCGATAGTAACGCGTTAACTTTCCCAGCCCTAATATTTATATACCAATATATCTATATTTGATCTAACTCCACTGTGAAGCTGCTATTTGCCAAATAGGTGGATATATGTAATTGTGTTGGTCTTTGTGACATCACAAAAACTGATTTAGTTTTGTATTCTAGGTCATATGGGCTGCAACGTGAATGGTGTGTTTTGAAACTTTACTCCCTTTAATGTTGCATCAAAAGTGAAAATTTGATTTTCAAAGATTCGTTTTTTCTGGTTCTGCTTAATCGGTTCTCTATTTTGATTCCACAAAGGTAAAAAAAAATCCCCCCAAAAAAGGACAACCGCTTAAATAACAAAACTATCTTTATTCAGAATGATTTAAACCAAACAGTCAACTGATTTGTTAACAATAAAACTATTTGCAATTTTACATTAAATAAATAACTGATGAAAGTAACATCACGTAAAATAAAGTGTATTTTTCAACAAACCTAGCCAGTCTCAAGAAAAACTGCTCCTGGCAGAAAACAACACACGTCCTATCAGATGTGGTGTTCTGATTCTGAAATGGCGACTGGTGCTGTACGACGGGTTCTGGGTCCAAAGTCCACTGGACACTTGACGCACACAGCCATTATAGGTATAGCCAGTTATTCGTGGTTCTAGTGTTAAGAACGGATTTATAGTGAAAAGATGAGTGGGTACCCAGTACCAAGTATTTTCGAATCAGTTCTTATTTGGAACTGAATTTCGGTTCCCATCCCTATTGGTGAATCGATATAGAAGTGTTCTCATTCTTTTCACTTTAGATGGATTATCTGAATATTTTGAGTCGACAAGATGCACACGGATGGAACACAAATCTGGAACTGTGACACAAGTCTGGAGCTGGTCAAAATGCATTCAATAGTTAGGCTCATTTGCATGTTGACGCTATGTCTGATGCCATTCCAATATCATCAAAACAGTTTAAAAGGGCTTACAAAGTGAATGAAGTGAGAAAACAGTGATTTACAGTGAAGCTACCTGTGTTCATTTAAAGGGAGCACTTTATTCTCAATGAACCCGTGGATTTCAAAGAATGATTCTGGCAATGGATGGAGACTGTGGATCTGAGAGAGTGCCATCATGTCTCTTCCAAACTTGTGCCTGCTTTGATAGATATGGCCTGAGCTTAGACTCTTTGCTGAATCCAAAAGCGGGTTTAATCTATGCTAAGAAAATGTTTAAATAGAAAGAACAAAAAACGACCATGGCTATTTAAATCGTCTTCATTGCATACTTGAGAACTTTAAAAAGTTCTCAATAGTTTTGAAGCTCATTGAAATTCAAGGACATTTCTCTTGCCTTCTGGGATCCCAATTTGGGTCGTCACCTGAGAATGGTGACTTGAATTAAGAGCAGCTGTAATCATTTGTGTTAACCTTCAGGCTAAACTTAATTCCTAACCTAGACTCCTTTTGGCTTCTCTGGTGGAACTTCCAACAGCACATCACCTCCATTCACTGTGTGTTTATTAGCTTTTGAAGGTCAGTGAAGTGTGTTGGTTCCACTAAACATTAGGCAGTTATTTCTCAGCATTCACATTTTTAACAGACTAGAATTAGAAGCCTTTTCACCCAGGAGAAATAAAAAGTGACTGTTGTAGGACATCTCTGACCTAGAAGACTGCAAAGACCAGTTTTTTTTTTTTCTCAGAAAATTAAAATTTTTAATCATACAACCATGATGATGTTTGTTTTTTTGGTAATATATTCTAATACTGTATTCATACTATATATTCTAATACTTTATAAAGTATAAAGTGTCTACACTGTGTGCTGTGGTGTGTTCACATATGACAAACTTCATGAAATGCATTCTCTGCATTTAACCCTGGGGCACCTGGTAGCTTAGTGTTTGCCCTGCAATCAGAAGATTGTGGGTTTGAATCCCAACAATGCTAGTGACACCACTGAGGTACACTTGGCATGGTGACTGCCCCCTGCTTCACACTGTGAAGCAGTGTGCTGTTCTCTGGTGTGTTCACACATATAGGGGCCACTTTACTGTACTCTACCTTTACCAAGTGAATCAGTGGGCAGCCAGCATCCCAGCACCCAGGGAGTGGTGTGTGGGGATGGTATCTTGCTCAAGGGTACCTCAGTGGTGCCACGAGGAGTCCTGGGATACAAACCCACTGTCTTCTGATCGCAGGGGCAAATGCCTAACCACTAGGCCACCAGCTGCCATTCAGACTGTATGGTAGTTATGGTCGACTGCACATGTCTTCTCCAGTTGATTTATAGCTCTTGTCTTGCGCTCTCTTTTATCCTGTCTGCACTTGTGGTCTTGTGGTGTTCTGTTCTGTTTCTGTTCTTGGGTTGCACCATGGTCCTAGAGACACGTTTCGTTTCTCTGTGTACTGTGTATATGGTTGAAAAATGACGAAACCTTCTTGACTACTTGACCTAACTCGAGAGGAACTTTCCCATCACCAAGGCTAATTGTGCTGCTTTCTTCATAATCATGCGATGCACTCAACCACTGGTATTGCCTGATTTGTGTTTGTTAGGCCTTAATGTGTTTGGTGTGGCTCCTACTGCTATTACTGTCCCTAATACCTAATGATCATATTCTTCTACTACATTCACAGGCAAAGGCCTTCTTTATTTTGTAACTGTGAATCAGAAAATTGTTCAAAACCACTATTGGTTTGAACCAGAAGGTGTGTCAGGATGGAGGCAGCAAGCTGCAATGATGTGGTTAGGGTTTTTTTTTTAATATTCTTTCTGCAAGCCACATTTAGGCTATCTCGGTAAATCTAGATCATAAAACTCACCAGTTACAGTAGATGTGTAGGTAGTCTAAAATGAGGGCTAGACGTTCAAAGCCATTAAACCAGGGTTTTGGTGACAAATAGGACAGGTTGGAAATCTTTTGCTGTGCTTTGTGCAAAATTGCACATGCATGAATGTTCTTCACTGCGTTGTGACGTAGACACGTGAGTCATCGATATCGTCTCAAAGATGTCTTGCTGGGCTTGGCTAGTCAGAAGTACAGGCCTCGAAGATGTATTCAGTAACTCTACAGCAAGGTAACACCCTTTTATCTCCTGAAGGTCTGGTGTCCAGCAAGATTTGGTGAAGTTTCTACTCCACCAAACATATTTCAACCCTAATTGCCAGGTTAGTAGATAGCCCAGAGGAAAGAGATCTTCTAAGATCTTTGTTTAATTTCCTTTACTTCTCATGGACAAGTCTCGTTTTCAATTAGAGTGGGACTTTTCTCTTGTTTCCAAAATTTGGCTCCTCAGATTGATCTAAGTGTTGTCTCACTGGTGACAGTATTTGGCTCATTCTCCTTTCTTTATTTCAGAAAAGTCTTTATTCATCATCGTTTTCTTTTATTGCTCTTTTTATTTACATGGTAGAACTGTTTCCGTAGTCTGTCGGTGAAGAAGGATCCGTCATGCTGTTCTCCGTTGTCTCCAGAACTACTTAGAATTAAATGCTTATGTTAATCTCCTCTTTTGTCCTTAGGAGGTCTTAAGAGGAACAAATGCAGAAATCAGCAACATTTCATTAATTCTGTATGTAAGACATTTTTCCTTTGCGAGAGCAGGTGAGCCACTAAACTGTGCTGCAGTTCGCCAACCCGGGCGTATTGAGTCTTATTGACATTTGCCTTGACTAATTCTATTCTGCGAGCTGGAGTAGAATTACACTGTCATACAAAGGTTTCACAATGTTTTCAAGGGGGAGAATCTTCCTTTGTTGATGGAGCTCTTTGTTACCAAATGGGAATCTGCTCTTTTGTCCCCATTTGGAAGCAGTTCTACTCTTTCCCTGCAGCTTTTTAATACCCTGCACCTCTTGAACATTCGCAGTAAGTAGGTAAAGCTTTGTGCTTTGGTAAATTAAACACTAATTTGCATCACAAACACGTGGCTGCATGAAATCAAACGCTGCATGGCATCTTCTCATGTACATCTGGCCATAACCATTCAAAATAAAGAAGGAAATATATTTTTAAAATTGGTTTTAATGCCTCAGTCCAGGAACCACTGTGTGTAGTATGAGCAGATAGAAACTCATCCTTCTGTTTTAGCAGAGGTTTGCCCGAAATTCTGGGCAGAAGATTCAGAAGGTCAGTGAGAGCAGATTGTTTTGTTTCCGGAAAACACTGTGGAGCTCATGATTCCTGGAATCAAGACTGAGGATCTTTAGGCAAGTGGTTTGTGCAAACATATTCTCAAATAGTGACAGAAATTCCTCTTCGCTGACTCAATTGCTTTGGCAGGATGTCTGAGGTCAAATGGCACAGCTAGCATGCCAGGATAATTAATAATAATAATAATAATTATTATTATTATTATTATTATTACTTTGACTACAATTATCTTCATGATTACTACCACTAGTAGCAGCACTAGTATATTAAACCCAACCATATGGAGAGTGGTTTCAGTGTTCTGCTGTATGACATAATATGCATTTTAGCATTTCAGACTTTCACAAGCACATTTTGAGAAAGCTCTGGATGTGGATAATGCTTTTAAAGTGTTCTGTCCCTCTCTGCTATTTCTCTGGCAGGGGCTTGAGTCATATTCTCAGAGTGCATGTCACTAGGGATGAACAGATGGCCAGATGAAGCATTTTTTGTGTGTCAGTCACTACAGCTTTTTTTTTTTTTTTTTGCTTACTGTCTTAGTTTCTCTTTGAGCTTCTCCAAAGCTGAATGGATTTTCTGGAAGTGAAAACAAAATACTTATGAACTTGGGTCAGTGTTGTTGTTTTCTTCTCAATTTTTTCATACTTCCTCTTCTCTGTGCGTATGTGTAGTGTCATCCTTGGCTAATTGTGCATATATGTGCAGTTCACAGATCCGAGCATAAGGACCTCCCTACAGTAAGGCCCATGGTTAAGGGCAATATTAGCATGTGGGTCATGGTCTGTTCATGCTACATTAAAGATCAGCCCTGTGGCAAGTGGCCCTCCCCAACCAGAAATACGCGTAAAGCCTTGTCTGAGCTTGTGTACAACCAATGACCTGCAGATGAAGAGGGTAAAGAAGATGCATGGCCTTGAAGATTTTTATTTATTTGTTTATGCCTGTTTGTCACATATGATTTTACTCAATCAGAACACAAGTCGAACACCATTACACTCTCCAGCGTTTTTTGACTCTGGTTTACTCTTATGCCTTTTGTTCTTTGTCTTTTCAAAACCTTTTTGTTAGAATTATGAAAAGACTGATCGTGGAACGATTAACCATTTAAACTTGATTATATATGCTTCTTGAAAAAGCAGTGTTTAGCTAGCCGATTATGTGATGCAGATTTCAAACAGAACCTTATGGACACACCCATTTGTATACATTTCTTGACCACATAGTGTTTTTATGTAATGTATTTCATATATTACTCCCCGAGTTAGTACTGGAGCTACATGTAGCATTTATTTCTGTCGGATTATGAGGTCAGTTAATTGATATAAATGCAGATATTTTATCACAGTAGACCAGCATCGCCTAAACATTCTGCTCTTCTGGAGCACAACCAACACATCAGTGTGAAACATCGATCGAATAGTGACAGCTGACACATTCCATAATGCCTTAGAAATGCACATAAGAAATGTCATGAGACCACTTTTCTTTTCCATCTGAAACCGGAAACACCTGAAAGTAATAGCAATTTGATTTTTTTTTTACATTTCTCTGAATGTACTATTATTCTATACATTTAAAATGAAATGTTTGTTACTGAATCCCCTCACTCTTATGCTCAAACTGCTCAAACAACACAGAAAGAAATACACAAAGGTTTGTGCTATCAGATCAGTGCCATCTCTCTATATAAAGTATTGTTTATACACTTAAATGTAGCAGTGTTTCACAGAGTCCTCGTATGTGAAGCACTCCTCTGTTACAGTCACACAGTACATAGAAACATGCCTGCACACCCAGCCAGACCAACCTCCCCCTTCACACACGCACACACGCACGCGTGTACAGCTCCTTACATAACACTCCTTTTAGCCTTTGATTAGCTCATCAGAGAGGAAACCACTGCGAACACGTGCGTGGATCGTAGTGCAAGAGAAACAAACCACAACATGGCGTTCAATTTTGTCTCTCTGCCAGTCAAAGCGTTTCTGGACCGCTCGCGTAACGTCTGTATGACGCTCTGGTTGCACTCGGAGAGGTTAGAGCTACCCCAGGGCTCCTTAGCTGAACACAGCATGGACGTGCTAAAAATAACCACTGTAAAGAAGGAGAGACTGTGTTTGAGTGAGAGAGAGAGTGAAGAAAATAGGGGAGACACTGATGGACGGACAGAGAGGGGCTTTTGGAATCCTTTCCTCATTCACCGCACACTCTGATTCTCACTGGTAGATGAAATCAGTCTGAGTGAAAGATTTGTGTGTGATTATAGTTAGAGGCCCCTCAGGTAGAGGTGGGTTGGACAGTACATCATTTGTTAATAGCAGATTCGGTTTGATTTTTGATAAGAAAGCCTTGGAATCTTGGGCGTAGGTGTGGTTTTAGCATTAACCACCCAAACACACAGTTGCTTCCAGTAAGAAAAAAACAAAAAAAGCTGAAATTTGAATGTTAAGGTATTTGCGGTTATAAGAACTGAGATGATGTCTGAAAAAACTCCAAATTCCAACCTGAAGTCCTCGCAAAGACATTTTTTCTAGGCGTTTTTGTATGGTGTCACAGCTTGGTAGTGAAAAGATCATTTTTCTCTCTTTTGTTTCTGTGTTTCTATTTGTGGAAGTTGTATCCACTGGGAGCCCCACTTATGGGGGGTAGAGAGAGAGAGAGAAAAGAGGAGAGCGGGAGGATTATATAAGTGGAATAATCTGGGAACTCTCCCATTCACAAATCAGAAAGCATGAATGTGAACATGTACTTTTATGCTTTAAGATCTCGCTGCTGCTCTTCTGCTGTGTACTGTTCTACTGTGATGGAAAAAGACTGTAAAAATCAAGTAACTGATGCTGAAGGATATGTTTTCTGTTAGGATACTATATTTTATGCTGTGTTTAGGGGTGTAAATACAGCCCATTAGTAAATTATTTTTAGTATTGTGAGTTGATTTGATTACTTCGGTAAAATCGTTATAGACACATTGGTTGGAAGAAATATTTCAACATGGTGCAATACAGACAGTAGAAAACATAACATGCTGTTTTTTAATACCATGGAAGCTTTGGTTTAGACAAAACAGATGATCCCAAGATTAATTGCTTCTCTCTACCCCTAGGTGTGATGCATCATAAGCCCTTTCAAACTCCATCATTTTGATCAAGCAGCTAGAAGTGACTCTTTACTGTTTGTCTAGTGGAGTCCTCTCTAGCCAGAAGGCCAGCTAATTGGATTTTTATTATCCCTCTGATTAGCTCAATGTCTTTTTTTAATGATAATAATTGCACACTTTCACCTTCTAGGGACAAATGTGCTAAAACCAAATATCAGTCTTGTTTAAGGTGCATTGGAAATTGTGTATTGATGGTCATGAGACTTCGTTAATAGAAACCTATGAACAGAAACACTACCTTCTTTAATTACCCTCCATCCTTAACGGCCACTTTTAAGAAGGATACAAACAGATACTTGGTAAAAGATTCCATGCACACTTTGAAATGTGGGCCAAAACGTACCAAGTGCTTCTGAACCGGACAAATGGAGAACAACAGGAAAACAGCATTTATCTTAAGAGACAAAACTGTATTGGTGATCTAAACAGCACCATAGTGCAACTGGACATAAAAACCCTCCACTGCCAGCCAAAAGCTCTACTTCTCCTGATCAATTTCTCATCTATTTCAAACATCAGAGTGGAAAAGCAGATTGCTCCCTGGAGTCTTCATTCGACATCCTAATTTACACAAGTAGGCCAGTGGCCCTGAGGAGAGTTTATCATGGCTTAATTAGAGCGTCTTTGTCTTTCAAAGTGAGGAGCAAACCGTGGAGGTCCAGAGGTGCACTTTTACTCTCAATAAACAAAAGGCATCTTAACATGGACAGACTTTCTCAGTGACAAATGCTGAATGATAGACAGAATGCTAATGACATAATGAACTAGATATTGATCAATACTGGGCATATAATCATTTGTAGCAATATTAAAAAAATAGCAGCACTTCCCCAATATCTGTTACAGTTGAACCATTCTACTCCAGTTCATACTTATCATGTATCACTACAGATTATTTTGCAGTTATTTTGCTGACTGGGAATTTCTAGGTCATGTCATGAACTGGCAAAAAGGCATTTCTTCTTCTTTGACCTGGAATAAGCTGCCGTATGGTTTTAGTGTTCAGGGGATTATTATGTGGTTCTGCACACAAAGACAAGCTTTAATTCTAGAGGCTGTTAGGTGACCAGTGATAATCTGACCCAAAATCCTAAAGGCAAATCTTAAAAACTGAATATCTGAAACTAGTAGTGGGCAGCATGGGCAGTCATTTCTATCACAGCACAATTCACATTTCTGATGATATTTTCGTTGTACATAATGGCCAACACAGAACAAAATAACATTTCTTGATTCATTTTGGGAAATGTTATCGATCAAACATTACTGATGCCACTGCAATTAAATGAATTCATAGATCAGCAAATCATTAGGCAAAAAGACAAAACATGCTTGAAAGATTACAATATTTAATAGGATTCATGCTTAGGCTTATGTGGTGGTACTACATGTGTGTCAGATTTGAAATATCACTACTTCTGTGCAGTAAAACAGCAGTGCACTTTTCTCTTTTTGCACATTATTGGCCATGAGAGGTTTTGTCCAAGTGAGCATCCTTGTTGGTAATTACGAAATTGCCTGCTGCTATATGAAAAGTGTTTTAGTTGAGATGTTTTTTCAGCTAATTTCAGCACTGAATTGATGGTATTTGGTAGATTTTTTCGGAGGTTTTTTTCCCTCCAGATTGAATATATCCATGACTCACTGACATCCAAAGAGTAGTGCTATACACTAAACATTGCTGTGCAATTTCTTACCAGGTTTAAGTAACTGTCATGTGTTTGACCATGCGCATTATTTTGCAACGATGTGCGATAGTCTACCATGTGCAATATTGTGCGATGTTCTTATCGGGGGCAGTATCATGTGATGTGGTGCTGAATCATTATCATCGTTTACATTTATGGCATTTTTCAGACACTTTTATCCAAAGTGACTTCCATTCCCTAACTACAGGGGACAGTATCGCTGGAGCTGGAGCAACTTAGAATAAAGGATAATGCTCAGGGACCCAGTGGTGGTGCTGAAGGTAGGATTCGAACCCATGACCTTTTGGTCCGGAGGCAAGTATCCTACCCATTGAGCGACCTCCACCCTTTACTTCATATACTTCACTTAATTGAAATTGTGTATATATTCCCAGCATTTGACTATATAGCATATTGTATTTTCATATTAAGTTTTCATTTTACTTAATATTTTATATAATGTAGACATTATTTTATATTCTTGTCTCTGTTTGTCTGTGCAGTCACAACATAAACAATTTCCTCTGGGTTCAATAAAGTTTTCTGATTCCGATAAAATAAGCCCCTCCCCCGAGGACCAGAGATGTTATCCAGTGCCTCCCATCCTTACAAGCTAAATAAAAAACAAGAATTATTCATGTACTTTAAACTCCTTACCTTTTCAAGTCGGACTCAAACTCCACACCTCTGATCACAGTATTCCTCTCTCACTTGGATCCTGAACTAAGTGAAAGTGGGTTTGTTTGACGACTTCATGTGTAAATGATCTGATTGTCATCGATATGAAATCTTATGAAATTTATTGAGTCCTGCTTTTCCAGTTCTACTGCCTAAAGACTAGTAGAAATCAGAACTAAATGAAAATGAAGCACCTCTCAGTTCAGTCTCTTGAAAGGCATACAACTTCACTAGCTTATTTGCTTATATAACAATCTATATATAGCTTGTAAGTAAGCAGTGCCTGTTGAACTTTATGCACTCATCAGAAGTGGAGGTTGTTCTCTTTACTGATGCCTCTAATGCTTACATTAAAGTGTGGGATTTCAAAAGGTTTTCAGAAAGGGCCTTGTCAAACATCACACAGACACATTTTCAACATTTTAAGCCCTAATCGGGTGAAAGCAAAAGGTAGGAGTTTAAATGCCTTTTCAATGCATTATAGAGGTACGCTACATTGACAAAAGTATTGGGACATGCCTGTATTTCAGGGTTCATGCTAGACCCCTTCCTTCCACTGAAGGATAATTTTAATATTTCAGCATTCCAGGACATTTCGGTCGACGCCATGCTTACAACTTTGTGGACACAGTTTGGGGAAGACCCGTTTTTATTCCAGCATGACTGTGCCCCAGTGCACAAAGCAAGCTCCATAAAGGTATGGTTGGATGAGTTGTGGAAGGACTTGACTGACCCGCAGAGAGGCCTGACCTCAACCCCAGCCAACACCTTTGGGTGGAACTGAAACGGAGATTGTGAGTCAGGCCTTATTGTCAAGCATCAATGTCTGAGCTTATATATGCTCAACGGAATGAATAGGCACAGATTCCTCAAACACTCCAAAATCTTGTGAAAAGAAGAGAAGAAGAAGAAGAGAAGAGTGGACGCCGTTATAGATGCAAAGGGGGACCAACTCCATATAAGTCTGTGTATTAGAATTTAGTGTCCCTAAAGTCCGTGTTCTAAAGGGAAAGTGACCATTTTGTCCTGCGTGAACACACCACAGTGTGAACAGCATGAAATTCTTCCTCTGCATTTAACCCATTCA
This sequence comes from Brachypetersius gabonensis, assembly GCA_037577145.1. NCBI lineage: Eukaryota > Metazoa > Chordata > Actinopteri > Characiformes > Alestidae > Brachypetersius > Brachypetersius gabonensis. The sequence continues at coordinate 5,374,277 of JBBJLR010000013.1, read as the reverse complement.
CCAAGTGAAGCAGCAGGCAGCCAGGAACACAGAGCCCGTGGAGCAGTGTGTGGGGACGGTACGTTGCTCAGGGTACCTCAGAGGTGCTTAGTGGTCTTAGGAATCAAACCCATGACTTCTGGATCACAGGGTGAACGCCCCAACCACTAGGCTACCAGCTGCCCTGTTGGTGACCCAATACTTTTGTCCACATAGTGTATCTTTACATGCTCTAACCAGAACAAACTGTGGGTGGAACAATACCACAGGCTTCTAACCGTTTCTATTTAAGTTCCAAAATCTGTTCTCTGATGAACTGTTATGTCTGTAATGAAGCCCATTCAAACTGACCTGCCTTTGTTTCATCTTTCATTCTGCACACACTCTGCAGACATCCTGACAGGTCGTCATTCAGATCAGCATTGTACTTTACCCTCATTATCTCTGAGCTCTTAGCTGAATTTCCACCTGACATTCATGGTGTGGATCCAGTGCACCAGGCCCTGTTTCTGAACAGTGTTGTGTGTTTTGTGCTGCTGCTCAATATTGATATTCAGCTAGGGCTGAAATATCAATCGCTTTTATATCACAGTTTGAAAGAGTGCAATTGTCAAATGGCAAGAGCTGCAATCATTTTTAATTGAATGTATTGCATAAATTGTGTACAGTTTTATTGAATCATCATAGGTTATATTATCAACAACACTGCCCACAGCTGAAGTGAGAAATAGCAGAAAATAACATGAAGCTGCCTGTAGAGATGTGAGACCAATCAAACGCAACCAAACTGGCAATATGACGCACTACATTAAACAGTGAAGCTTCAGGCCAGAACAATGGGTGTATATTGGTCTTCTGGGCCAAAATAACAGAAAATAATTAGACATCATAGTCTTAACATTAGTCAGATGAAATGAAATGTAGATTATTTGTTTTCTTCTAACCAAATTACATTTTTGGTAACATTTCAGACTGAAAGGATAAGCTGAAAAAATATTTTTTAGATCTTGCTTTGCTTAAGTTTCACCGGGGTGCCCTTATTTGTGAAGGACCCTGTTTTTATTGAATTCTCAGTCAATAAAGTGCATTAAACTCAAATGTATTTCATTTTTCAAAAACCTGAACAACCTAATTCAAATACCCAATTAAGTGAACAGATACAGAAATGAGTTTCTGTATATTTTTAATGCGGTGCTCATCCTTAGTTAAACAGCTGAGCAGACTCGACATACTAAAACATGCTATAACATGATGCGAAAGGTTTGCATTTTTGTCTATAATGGAATGCATTCTCAATCAAATGTATGCTGTTTAATCCAATTTTATTATTATAGACCCTGTAGCTTCTCCTAAATACACATTTTATGGATCTGCCTTCATTCTTAGTCTCTGCATTACAAGTCCTGTTATGTTGGAGAGAGCCATTAGACAGCTATTACACGGTGTAGATTCTGCCTTGGAGAATTAGAGGCGAGGAATGAAGAATGAGTGTCTCCTTTAGTAATTATACTTGTCTGGACAGCGCTCTCAGTGAAGGAAACAGAGAGGCAACAATGCAAGCAAATAGTGCAAGAAGGAAATGTAAAGAGATTTAAACTACAGACTTGGACATGAAAGATGTCACTATGGAATTGCGTATAGTCAGAAATGAAATCGACTCCAGTAGTATAAAATGTGACTTGTCAAATATTTCCGTTTCAGTTGATTGTTTTTTAAATGGCAGAAACACACAGCAGAAGGTCTTCTATTTCTGAATATTACAGCACAGGGAGCAGGGCTTCCCATAATTATTGGTCCCTTGGTTCGCTTTTGTGAATTAATTCATATTTTTCTTATTTTTCTCATCCCCTAATGGTCCAATAACTAACAAGTAGTCTCACTAGCGATTATAACTATAACGAAATATATCATGTAATGTTGAATAGGAACAAGACTAAATTTGGTTTACAAAATTAATACTATGCTACAAAATTTTTGACTAAAATGAGACGAGACGTTATTTCCTGTACGATGGGGAGGAAAAAAAAGTGTCTGGCCGGCCGACCGACCTTATAGTTTAACGGCATTACGTCCCAATACTTTTGTCCATTGAGAGACACTGTGAATAAATCTATCTAGCGTGGACAAAAGTATTGGGCCAATATAGTGCCAGGGAGGGAGAAATGAGACACATACACACACACACACACACACACACACACACACACACACACACACACACACACACACACACACACACA
>JBBJLR010000013.1:5361842-5371958 GCA_037577145.1 Brachypetersius gabonensis | reverse complement strand
TGTGTGTGTGTGTGTGTGTGTGTGTGTGTGTGTGTGTGTGTGTGTGTGTGTGTGTGTGTGTGTGTGTGTGTGACCAACCTGAGAGCTGACTCACAAGCTTTTCTCAGGAATGCTTGAGGGACCACAAAAACACTTGTCAAGGCCTTTGTCCACATAATGCAGACAAATCTGATCAGCTCTTATCGCTCGTGTCAAAGAGAGCAATAAATCTTTTTCATTAACGCTTTAGAACCTGAGACTGTAAGTGACTGGTTGTGCATGTCTGTAATTTTGACTGAGATGACTTAATATAATATAATATAATATAGGGCACTAGTGTAACACTTCATTCTGCTGGCCCAGTCTGATTGGTTGAAACAGCACTTCATTACTATCCATTGAGCATCACCCTCTAATAACAACAATACATTAAATAAAGAATCATCATCAAACCATCTGTACAACATACAACACAATGGTCAGCTTTTCTAGTTTAGAATGGATTTTAAATTTGGTTTTCTCAGACAATTGTAATGTTATTCAAATTTACATCATCAGCGTAACGTCGTCACTGCTTCAGTTCAGATAAGGTCAAGAGTGTAATATATGTTTGTATGCTCTGTTCTGATTGGCTAGACGGTATCACGCATCTTTCAGAAAGCAGACCAACCTGAAATACTCCTTATAACTTCATTGAATGTGTGGGCGAAAGTGCTATAGGCTGAATAGGCCTATAGCACTTATGTAAATGTTTAGGTTTTTTTGGCACGCGGTACATTTTACAGTGTTAATGTACTACGTTAAATTCTTTTGTTTAGAAATGGCAAGAAACATAAGGCTTTTCCTGAGATGGGTGCTGTAAAAATTAAATGAATAGTCATGCAGCTGTTGATGTGTGCACACACACACACACACACACAGGCACACACACAAAGCATGACTGATCTAGCGTTGAGTGACAGATTGCCATGGAAACATCTGTCTATTTATAGACCCTGTCTGTGTACAGTAATGAATGAAGTCAGTGCCACATTCATGAGTGCACATAGGTCACTCTTTCAGTCTGATCACCTGGTCCAGCATTCACCCTCAATTCACTCCTGTTTCTTTTCACACGCCCTACATCAGGTCTTCTTTCCTCTGCCTTCTTCCCTCCAGGCTGCACGGGGCGGTCTTCCCGGGCCACAAGTTTATTTTTAGACGTTAAACTAGATAATCTCTAATATGATTTTTAATGAGCAAGACTCTTAATTTCTTTCTTTTTTTCAACATTCTCTCTTCTGTGTTTTGACAGAATAACCCTGTTGTGTCCTGAAGTGTTGCCAAAAATATCAATATATCAGTTCATTTCAATAGTTAAGACTTTGACAGGGTATAATACCCATTTTCAACATTAGACTATTGATATTCCTGTCAAACGCACTGTATTGTTCCACACACATGGGTTCTTTTTTCACAGCACACTTTTACTATAAAAGCCTCTAGTAATGGCTTCAGTAAATATTTATTTCCACAGCTCAGTGCTCCTGGTATTAATGGCAAATTAGTATGAACTTAAGTTTGTCTTTTCTGTAGAAGTGCTGCACATTTTTTAGTGTTTTCACAAATGATACTCTGACTTTTACACACTTTTGCTCACTTGATGGAAAATCTGAGTTCAAAATTGCATCATTCTAGATGAAAATCTAGCTGCTGGCATATTTGCAATATGATGGTTGCTATGGATCCTTAAAGTTTGAAAGTTTTGAAGCTCCTCAGTGTTAGCAATATTACTTTTTGGTCATAGGCGTTGTGGAGACCAACATTGTGAGCCTCCCTCCTTCTTCTTTTCAGGGTTGGGACTTCAGAGCAGTGTAATGGCGGCCACACAGTGCTCCTGAGGACAGTTTTGGATCCATTAAAGAAGCATTTATACACTATGCTGGTTTATTGTAGGGATATATTTGAATAGAGATCAGAGTTTCCTTCTTGGCCTTATCTCACCACCCATATAGATGATTTTGGGTTGGGTTGCACAGTTCTGCACATGAGCTATTAATGATTTCTCTTCCTTCCTGCTCATTATTGTGGCCCAGCCCAGAACATCTCCGTTTCTCATTCAAATCACACTCTTCCTGGACCATATGGAGCTCTTATTGGCTCGTTCTTTTTAATTTTTTTTAATTAAATGAAAAAGTTTGAGTATGTACAGCTTTTATATGACTTTTTATAAGACATTTTTAACTAATACAAAAAACTAGTTTTGTTAATTTTTCAGAATTTCTCTTCATCCATTGTTTGACTCATCAGGATGACTAGTGCCTCCCCTCCACATGATATTTATTTTATAATTTAAAAAAGTGACAAATTACTTGTTTTCTTTCTATTGTTGTGCCTCCAACAAGATGACACTCAAGTCATGTCACTCCACTCACGGTAGATGTTTACAGTAGACTACTCGTTTGGATCTTAGTAATTAGATAAATAAAAATAAAAGAAATCCATGGAAACTTGGATTTGTAGCTTTCTTTAGAATAAAAGGAATCATTTTGATCTTTTAATAAATTGTCTACTGCGTGCTTTGAACAATCCATTTGAAACTCATTAAATTTAGTGTGAGAAATTATATTTGGAGTGTTGACCGAAGCTGATTTTTTTTTTTTTTCTTTACATACATAATTTTGAATTTTGAGCATGTCATCATTATTGGATCAAAATAAAAAATCTCCAAAATGATCATTTTACAGGAGAATGAAAAACATTGAATTTCTGGTTCATTTATCACATAGGATGTTTTAGATGATGTAAAAAGAAACTGGATTTTCTCCATAAAGCAATTTGTCGGAAACGTACTTTTGTGTACTCTTGTAATGATAGGGATGATAGGGACACTCTATCAGGCTCATCGTTCACTGTAGTTACTCCACTGGACTAGTCATAGCTCTTTGTGAGCAATTTTAAGTTTATAAAGGAATCATTTGTAAACTGTGTGTGTGTTTTGCAATCTTGTACAATGACCAGGGATATATGCGTGTGTGTGACCAGGGATATATGCGTGCGTGCGTGCGTGCGTGCGTGCGTGTGTGTGTCTCTCTCTGTCTCGCTGTCTCTCTGTCTCTCTGTCTCTCTGTCTCTCCGTCTCTCCGTCTCTCCGTCTCTCTGTCTCTCTGTCCCTCTGTCCCTCTGTCCCTCTGTCCCTCTGTCTCTCTGTCCCTCTGTCCCTCTGTCTCGCTGTCTCTCTGTCTCTGTGTGACAATATTGAAAATAGCCGCCCCATTTCCTGCATTCTCTCTCTGTGTCATTTGGGAGATTGGTGAACTGGGGCAAGCCAAAACTTTAATACGTGAAAGATCTAGATCTGAATCTGAGCCATGCTTACGGCGTCAGGAACTACTGCTGAGAAAAGTGCGATTTCTGAACATTAGCAGTCCGAGGTACTTGGAAGAAGTTTTGGCGTGTGGTTGATATTCTTTTGTGCGGCACGTTTGATCCTAGTTGCAGGTATTCTTTGAGTCACACCAGATCCAGCTCATCAGCTGAGTACAGAGGCCTTCCAGCTTAGGCATGTTCTGGCATCCAATGTATACAATACATGAGCAAAAGTATTGGGACACCTGACCATTACTCTTATTGAGACAAATAAAGATCGGAGCAGTGAGATAAAAGGGAGAGCATTTTTAAATCAGACTGAGGCTGTTTCTTAACAGCTGCATTTAACTGTGAGGAAAATGGTTAAAAGCTCATATTGATGAGCTCAGTTATGTCTAGGAGAAACAGGCTGGACAAAGAAGATTTAGAATTTATTTTACCTCAGGATAGACTGTTTCTGCATGATAACGTTTCTTGATGCTTCTGTGTTTGTATTCCTTTGTGTTGAATTACCTAACATCACCTTGACATTCTTCAGTCTCTCTCCCCCTCTCTCCCTCTCTCTCTCTCTCTACCTTCCGCCCTCTCCCTCTCCCTCTCTCTTTTTCTCTCTCTGTCTCTCTCTCCCTCTCTCCCTCTCCCTCTCCCTCTCTCTTTTTCTCTCTCTGTCTCTCTCTCCCTCTCTCTCTCTCCCCCTCAAACCCCCCCCCCAATCTCTCTCCCTCTCCCTTTCCCTCAGTGTGAGGCTAAATGGCTGTGTTTAGTGTGTAATAATGGGATTGTGTAATGACATTCAGTCATAACTGCAGGGGAGAGAGAGAGAGAGAGAGAAGAAGTGGTCATAAGACAAGCGAACAGTGTAATCCTGTTATATCACAGATTACCCATCCTCCCTTGTGAGAAAGAGCCAGATGACTGCACAGGGCAGCCATGCAAAAGCATTTCTAAGTGGTTCAAACCGGATTACAAGTTTGTAAAACGACATATGATTGGATGGAAAAGAAAGTAGAGCATAGTGAACAGCTTTGACTGGGGTGCTCAGGATTACTGCTGTGGAAAAGAGTATCTTATTGGGCCACTGGGGTAAAGGACCCGGGAGGACGTTTTGATTGGGAGAAAGAGTGGTAGTAAGGTGTCATTGCTGTTTTGTCATCGGAGTGCCCTAAGGCTACCAGGGTCTGATTACAGTCTGGAATTGATTTTCTCTTATTTATCCTTCATTCTTTCTGCTGTTTTTTTTTTTTTTTTTGCATTGACTTGGATAAAGGCCAATATGAAATCTAATATTCCACAGTAGTATTTCCAACTATATTATTGTGTGTGCATTGCATGTTTTATGCATCTCCAGTAAAGCTGCATCCCAGCAGTTGGCTGTCAGTCAGCGATACTTACATTTGATATACCATATTTACATAACTGAAATAAATTTACACAAATTAAACTACTGTATTTTTATTTTTAGGCAGTTCTTAATTTATTTGAATAGTGAGAACTACTTTCTAAGATTTATCTGGTAGTGAAGCAGAGTTTACGACTGTACAGAGACACAGTGATGAGAACAATATAAAATATAAAGTCTAATAAAAAATCAGCAGAAATAATAAAAAAAAGGGTCTACATACTATATAAGCATTGTTTGTTTAATTCTAAAGACACAGATGGTAGTTAGGAGAATGTTTGAGATCAGTTGTATATGAGTAATATTGATTTACGTAGACGTATATTTACTTGGTAAGATTATTGCACATGATGAGATATTGCATGTAATGATAACATCATGATACTGCACATGTTAAGACTATTGCATTAGTGAGTGGTTCTTGCTCTGTAGTAGAAATGTAGTTTCGTTTGACAAACAGAAGACAAATAACGTGGTGGTACATTGTTTACTGAGGTAGCACACTTCAAAATTGATTCCATCATAACCTGTATTAAAAAAAATGTATTATATTTTAATAAATAAGGTAATAATTCAATGACCATTCAAATATTATGATGCTAAAAAAAATAATGATACTACACATTAAACTGATTTAACTGATGCACTCCACCTAAGATTATCATATGATGCACTGATTTGAAATGATTACCTATATGATAACAATAAAGACATTTTCTAAACAGAAGATGCCTCATGTAGAGCTGTCCAGTGAAATTACTTTTTGGCTTTTATTGAGGTTGCAAGATTGATGCATTATAAGCTGATAGTGAAAATACTGTGGGTCATTAATACTGACCACGGTTTCCTGCCAGCCCATATACACACACTCTTGCTCTGAAATATATAAATACATTACACTGTAGAGGCTTGTATAGGATAAGGATGTTTTTTAGAAATGTTCATTTATCATGAAATGTTTGCGTTTTGTTAAGGACAAATGATATATTTACACTGTGTTCCATTCTAACGTCCTCTTTTATTTTCTTTTTTTTTGTAGATCACCAGAAGTTGGAACGAGAAGCTCGCATTTGTCGTCTGCTAAAGCACCCCAACATCGGTGAGTGTCATCACAAATGTTTAATGCATGCGAACAAACATACATGCTGCATAAAGTCGTCTCTAAAATGTTTAGCTTCATCTTTAAGTGTAAAATGGAAACCATCACCTGAAAGCAGGTGCATAAGCAAATTCATGAGATGCACATTTCTGCAATTTTTCTTTGGAAGAAAAAAATCTTAAGAATTAACATTTCTTTTAAGAGTCATGTGAATTTGGCCTCTACATTAAAGCAGCGATGAATAACGTTGGCACAGTGTTGGACTAGAGTCTCGCTGGCCACCAGAAGCGGCCGTGGGCACTAGGTTTATTTAAGGCTATTGTAGCACACTATGGTTCCACACCAAGCCTCCAAACACGCTGCAAAGTTTTTCTTCTGCATTTCCAACCATACAAGAAAGGGAATCTGGGGGTGGCACTGATTACTGGTTTAATTTGATGGTCATCGTCACTGTAATAACAGTGAAAAACCAAGTCCCGCCTTGAGAATGTTGTTAGTGCGGGCTGATCAGTAATGCGCAGTCTATAATTTCAGTTTTATGAAAAGCTGAAGGGTTTACTGTGGTGATTTATTATTGTGCAGCCGTGTTCGGTGGTTTTCATGGGGTTATAAATCTTTTTTTCTCCTTCATTTTCCACTACACACCACATAAACAGAAGTGAACCAAAAAAATGGAGTCCAGACGACGTTACATGCTCCATTTTAAAACATGCTCTATTCTTCCAGTTTGTATGGAAGAAATCTCACTGTTGCCCTATTTATCTTTGTTAATTTTTTTTGTTAATTAAGAAGCATTTGTCCTATTTTTCCTTAAGGGTTCTTTGTATGGACATACCACTCTGAAAACGTCTCTAATTTCTATAGCACCTGTACATTACGTGAAGCTTTATGTACAGAAGCTGCTTCACAGTCATATGTCTCATTTGCAAAAAGCATTCTTAAATGAACGCTCCACTGAAAGGTTCTTTATGAAGCTACAAAGTTTCCCTGTGGCTTTTAGCATCGTTGAGAGAATAGCAGCTACCAAATCTGTATTACGTCTCCTCTCACACACAAATCTCCCAAACTGGAGCGGGTGCTCCCTTTTTGTCCCTGGCAACTGTTGCTGGGAAAGCCTGTCTCCACTGGTTGCTATGGAAACAAGAGAAAGGCCTGGTGAATCACTGCTGAGAGGAGATGCCTGAGATATTGATACTAAGGGGGATTCCTCTGCCTCTGACATTCATTTTTAGACGCCACCCCCCCCCCCCCACCCAAACCCCCCCCCCCCCCCTCCCCGGCCACTCTTTGCCATCTTCTAGTCAAAAGGTCAAGTCATTTTTCTAAGGAGTTATTCATCATTTATTTTATCCAGCGCACACTTTCAATCAAGCATTTGTAATGATCTCTCCAGGTTCAGTTGGATGATTCCCTTTTCGTTCCGTCTTTCATCGGGGGAGGGGGAGGTGGGGCTCCTGATCCGGTGAAGAATTTCAAGACTTGTCAAATAGGAAATGTAGATGTGGTTACGCATTCAAATGTGAGGACAGAAACACACAAGATCCTCATATATGGTACATATAAGCAAATGCATTAAAGGTGTTGTTTTAAAGAGTTCTAGTGAATTTGGAGTTGTAGGCTTTGTTTGTTGAGATACAGGTGTGTGTTTTGTATCGAGCAGCAAGATGTGTGTTTCTGTGTATGTTACATGATGAATACTGGTGGGTCAGGAGATAGCGTGGGCGTTAAGATCTGTGTAATTTGTTTATTGCTTTGGATGAGTGTGTATGGAGTTTTTCCTGTTATAACCATCAGTCTGTATTTGAAATGCACTTTGTTTCTCTACGCACACGCACCCACACAAACACACACACAAAGATGATTTAATGAATTGGAAAGTGGGTTTGTCCGTTTCCTGGATTGAAGCTAATGAGTTTTCTCTCTCCCTTCGACAGTGAGACTCCATGACAGCATATCTGAGGAGGGATTCCACTACCTTGTCTTTGACTTGTAAGTAATTGGGGTGTGTGTGTGTGTGTGTGTGTGCGTGCGTGCGTGCGTGCGTGCGTGCGCGCGTGTGCGTGCGTGTGCGTGTGCGTGTGTGTGTGTGTGTGTTGACTGTCAAAGATGAACACACTGCGCTGACACACAGCGCAGGGTCAACTCCTCCCCTTACCAAATATAACCAAAATGAGGGTTCTGGTGGCCTGCTAATGAGCACTGTTTGCAGTCGGGGTGAGCCCACACTAATTGGCTGTATTTGAATATGTGTGCGCCAGGGCTTGCCTCACCATCTATTTTCACTAGTCGAATAGTCATCATTGCCAAATGTAAGAAATGTATTTCATTAGTAGCTTGCTAATAGGGGCTCTCCTTATTTCATGACTGTATCTTTATTGTATTTCTATATGTGTCGACCTCAAACACCTGCCTATAGATATACACAGCTCTTAGAGTCTCACCTCCCACGCAGAGTTCAAGCAGGAGCTTGCTATGTGCGTTTGTCTGATGGAAATCAAGCGATTGTCAATAAATACTCATAACAAGCAGTTGGCAAGCAGTTTTAAAAGGTCCCTATCCCACATTTCTTTTGAATTTTATATTATTGCTCTGATTTTGTACTTTTATCGTTTTTTATTTTATTATTTTTCAGTATTTTGTTTAAAGCTATAGGTAGACTACAGGCAGACCAGTACCCCACTTGAAAGCAAGTTTGTTTTTTCTTGCTGACATGTTTGCTTTAACATTCTGTGATTGCATGCCAGACAGATGGTCCTGGTTCGTCAGAGATGGTGGTTCTATAGGGCTTTCAGCACAGTCGCGGCTTTGAGTGAATTGGTTTCATCCCAGGGTGGTTTCAGCCTAGTGGGCTCACCACAAAGTTGCAGGTTCAACTTTGGAAACGCCCCCCCCCCCCCAAACTTTCTAGCAGTCTGTCCTTGAGCAAGACACTGACCCCTCAGTGTCTCCAGGGGGACTAATGTCCCTGTAACTAATGATCGAAAGTCTGCTGTACCTCAGGCACTGTTTTCAATTACTGGCCACAGCACACACTAGTAATTCTAAGAATAAGATAAGAAAGAACTTTATTTCTCACAAGAGAAGTTCTTTTGTCATCAGCATGCTCAGTGTTACAGACGTATAAAAGCTAAGAAAATTTATAGAGAAAAAAATATAAATAATAGTGCACCACAATATGTGTGAGGGTTTAGTGTGCTGTACCAGCGGGCAAAATGTCTTATGAAAGTGATTTAGTTTTCATCCCCCGATGGAAAAAAGCAACAAAATAGCAGATGAGGACGAGATGAGATTAATATTCTGTAACATTCAGACAATTCATGATTAAAACATTAAGGTGTATTGTGCAAATCCAGTTCTGAACAGCATGACATAGAAACTCAAAAAGATCATCCTCTCCTGTCCCAGTGTCCTGAGGGAACCCCCCTGGGGCTCCTTAATGTGTGTTATCTGGTAGGGCCTCCATCTCCGGTAGAATCTAAGACAGCTAGCAGCTCAGAATTATAATTCTATGTTTTCTTATGGAAATTACACATGTACGTAACTCTGAGTGCGTCTGACAAATGCTGTAAATATAAATGTCATTTAAAAGCACTTGGTAAACTTTTAAAGAAATATTCCTTTTCGGTTATACCTGTCACAAAAAGTATGCCGTTTATTACCATGAGCCTTATTTTGATGTTTTCCTACACAGAAAACACTTATTTAGAATAAGATTGAGTCTTTGAGTAGTTGCTTATTTCCATGTGTAACCTCTTGAAATATCCTAGAAGTTGACAGTCATTAGAGAAGCTGTTCTCGAGACATTACAAGTAATTCCCCATGTGTAAGATTAATTTTGTCTCTACACAATACAATACATGCTTCTCATTAACATCTACCGACTGAATTCAGCAGCTACGCAGTGACTTCTCTTGTACGTTTTTAGTCAATGAGATTTCCCATCTTTTCTAAATAGGAGGGAACACATTTGAAATAATTGTTCATGATAATTGGCCATATGTTACAGATGTAGTAGGTATGAAGTAAGTTGAAAAACACCTGGGATATTCCTTTTTATGGCCTGCAGCTGTTTTGTATATACTGGGGACAGATGTTTCTGAATTATATTAATGCTCACCGATAGTCTAGCCTATCATATGCTGTAAGTGGTGACAATAGTAAGCTACAGTTTAGGCATGTGTATAATTTTTATTTATTTTTTTTTTTACATGGATGTTCGTTTGAAAAGGGGGGTGATTTTGACTGTTTTTATTTCAGGGGGGATGACATCCCTCCTCATCCCCCCTCAACT
>JBBJLR010000013.1:5332266-5361742 GCA_037577145.1 Brachypetersius gabonensis | reverse complement strand
AAAAGGGTTTATCAACTCACAAAGCATTCATATTTGCCAAGTTAGGCTAAAATACGAGGCTACAGATGATGCTAAACAAAGAGCCGTTTGGGAGCCGAAAGAACCGGCTCTTCTTTGGGAGTCGAGTCACAAGAGCCGGCTCTCTGAAAAGAGAGAACTTCCCGGCGCCAAACATTTACGTCACCACTCGACGTGTGCGCCCTCACGCATTGACGTCATCAATTGTGATCGGTTCTTAAGATCTTAAGCCAAGTTTAACGAGTGCCGATCGAGTCATAAAACGTGATTATCGTCCGATACCGATCTTCGGCCGATCGATCGGAGCATCACTACTCCTCACATCTGTTTTTCAGTGCAGTCAATTGAGCTTTTCACTAATTCTGACTAATACAGCTAAACACAATCTAATTAGGCTCAAAGAGCGATATCCAAGATCATATTGACTTGCTTATTGGCAAGCAACCCTCCTGACTTGCTTCGCAGTGTGGAAATCCTAGGAATTTGCCCTTTTCCTGAATCTTTATATCAATATTCCCCTTTGAGAGGATTCATTTTCTCTCGGTCCTTCTCTCTGCACTCCTCATTCTGCCTGGTTGTTGATTTCATTACAGATCATCTAGACCAGCGGTTACCAACCATTTTGAAACTACTTCACGGGGACTGAGCCATACGAAGGGCTACCAGTTTGATACACTAGAACAAGCTTTACTTAAACATATCTAAACTTCATGTAAAATAAACATGTTTTAAATGCCCCTTTTAGATATTGTCCTTTTCAAATCTATAGAAATGTGATTTAAAGAAGAATAGCAACAGGATAAAATTAAATGATCGATTCTGTTCACTGGCGAGTTCTATTTTTAGAACAGGTCCACGGGCTACTCATGTGGTCTTTGAGGGCTCCACATTGGTGACCCCTGATCTAGACCCTCTTGAAAGTGTAATTTAGCTCAATGGGCTTTTTACAGTTCTTTTTTTGCACGTTTTCAGTACAGTCGCTAAACGTGCTGCTGCATCTCTGGTTTGGTTGTTCTCACATCTATGTGAGATGAGTAGCACATCTATGCAGCAATAGCAGTTTGACTAATGAATTTTAAATGACATTAGTTACAGTTCACATTTCTTTCCAACAGGGAGAATGTTAAAGTTTAAATATTTAATATTTTTGAGCATCTATCTGAGCGTTTTTTGCCGAGTAGAGCTGCTTGGGGAAAGGCATGATATTTTACTATTCCCACATGGAGCCGGTTATCACCATAGCAGTAGGAGGAGAGTGTTTAGAGGGTAACTGAAGCAGAGCATCTCCATTTGTAGTATTCCATATTAAATGAGGAATCATATTCACCTTTGACTGTAAGTCATAAAAACAAGCAGGTAAAGCTGCTCTTGCTGACAAACACACTGGAGTGCCACAAGCCATTGTTGAAAAGGCCAGGTTTGACTCTGCCAATTTGATTTAACTGTATTCCCTCAATACTCACAGTGCATATCATACCTATCACAGTACAGAATTGTGTACATGTACAATCTGAGTAATACGCAGATAAGACACTTTATTAGGTACACCTGCCACTTTTTCTCTCTGCTCCTCATGCACTTGCCCTGTAGGTGCACTTCATAGTTTATAATTATAGACTAGTCCATCTGTTTCTCTGCATCTTTTGTTAGCCCCATTCATTAGTGGTCAGGGCCCCCACACAGGACCACCAGTAAGCAGGTATTATGTGGGTGGTGGATCACTCTTAGCACAGCGGAGGCACTCTCATGCCAGTGGCAGGAATGCAAATAAGTCAGTGGTTCTGTCGAATACTTTTATACACATATTCCTAAAGATCATCACATGGAAGCACCAGCATGTGCAAGATAAGTGTTGCTCACTGTGTATAAGTGGCCACTCTCCCAGCTGTACATGCTGCAGCACTAACAGTCCAGAGCTATGCTGCGTAAAGTGGGCAGTGGGCATTTAAAGATGGCTGAGGTGTCTGTCCTCAACTTATCATCACCTCTGAGTTCCCCACCTTCGCCGTCACCACAGCTTCAATGCATACAGTTCAGAATTTTCCATTAAATTTGATTTCACTGGGTGGAACGGAAACATGTTACTTTCATTCCCAATCCATGATTATTTATTTAAAATGCTTGTATTTCTTAATCCTCAACCTTATCCCAGCAGAAAATTTTATTTGTATATTTTAGATTGCTGACTTCTCTATCCCCTTTTAAATTTCACATTTTTTAAATTCACATTAAAGAAGTGGAGGGGAAAACCAAACAAAAATATCTGACTCACCGTGTCCTGTGGCCAAAAACTGAACCACTGGTGGAAGACCACAAGACTAACACAAACTGTGCAGCATCAGAGGAATGGTCATGACTAACTTTACTTGTACAATGTGAACCAACAGATTAAATATGTTTGCCTGTACTTACAGGGTAGGAGTTGATAAAATGGACAATCAGTGTGGTCCCCTATGGAACCAGTGTGCTACAGCTTCCTTGGGGGGCTTTATTTTCCCATTGTAATTAATGGAGGTGTTTCCTGGTGTAATTTAGCCCATGCTCATACTGTATCCTTTCTTTGCCTTCAAAAAGAGTCTATGCTCCAAGTCAGGACACAACCACTCTCTTCTGTTTATTTCAGTGACTCAGAACTGAACTTGTGCTTGTCTTGCTGGATAACCCATTTCAACTGCACATCATGAACTGATTTTCTGGTAGAAAGCAGAATGATGGTTCTGTCAATTACAGCAAGTCACCCAGATCCTGAAGCAGCGAAGGTTCCAACACCGTCACACTACCACCACCATGTTTGACTGTTTTATTGTGGGATGGTGTGTTATCTTTACGCCAGATGTAACAGAACCCTTGTCTTCCAGCAGGCGTGCACACAGTTATTTTTTCCAACAGCAAACAAATAATTTCTGGCTTTATGAAAAATTTCAGTTTCTTATTCTGCTGCTTTCAGAGTCACAGGAGGGGAACTGTTTGAAGACATTGTTGCCAGAGAATATTACAGTGAAGCTGATGCCAGGTTAGTACCCCCACAACATGCAAATGCTTTTAGTTCCTGCTACTATGGAATGCACTACTGTATAATAGTATATAGAACAAATACCAATATAATTCTTTTAATATGTTATTGTTGTTTGTGTTTAGATTGCACCATTAAGTTAAGTGTAAGAAATTGATAGAATTCATGCCTTATTACATGAATGAATAGAAATGATAGAAATGACCGTGTACTTGCAAACTGACCTCTTGATGAATGAAGGGCATTCACATCAATGCTATATACAAAATGTAAGCAATGACTGTTGCCAGTAGCCTTTTTTTTTGTTGTGCCTTTTGTGTCCTGATGCACTTATATCCTTTCATATTTCCCTGTGATGTGAGCTCTGGCCTTATGCTTTAGCTGTGAGGTGTGGGTTGTTTTTGTTATTGATTTGAATTCAATTTTGCTGTCCATGAGGTGATCCATGATGTCTAGATGCTTTAATACAACCACTTTTAAATGCATTAAATGTTTGGTATTCACTGTGTAACGTCAGTAGTGCAATATGAGGGCTGTTTCATGGTTTGCAAGCTGAGTTTCCATTCGGTTACGGCTGAATTTCAATCACTTGCCAACATGGCAGCAGCACTGGCATATTTCATTCAGCTTCAACCAGTCCTCATATGTAACTTTTTAGGAGGTTTTGTGCAGGAAATCTGCTTTGTTTTCTCATCTGTTTGTGGGTTCATTCTGTCATTTATTTCTTATTGTGCTTGCTGAATTGTACTTCTCTTCTTTTGCTTCCCTGCTATGTCTTTCTCTCCCTCTCCCCACAGTCATTGCATACAGCAGATTCTAGAGAGTGTAAATCATTGTCACCTTAATGGCATTGTCCATCGAGACTTGAAGGTTAGTATGGTAGGCCAAAATGTCTGAAAACACTGGCGCCGAATCTCTGGACGAGCATTTAACGGGCAGTCGCTACGGCGAAGGCTCTCCCTTCTCAACCCCCCACCAAAGCAACCCTAACTCCCTCTGCACACCGAGCCGTTCACATTCGGGGGCCCAAACACGCTGGCCGATAGCTGAGGCATTGTGCATGTAGCGTCAGAGAGACACGCTCTAACCAGCGCCTGTGTGGTTTGACTCAATGCAATGTTGTTTTCAGGTGGTTTTAATTCACTGAAATGTTAAGGTAGAACTTTTTAGCTGGAAAGTAACTGCTGTCAACCACCCTGTCAACATCTCTATTTGGGTCAAGCCCGCAGCTGCCCCTTGCGCAAACACCACTTCTGCTTTGAGATCAGAGGAGGCATCATGAGAAAGATGCTGTTGATGATGATTGGAAATCTTCTTGGTCCAGTACTTAGCACCTTACTGTATTTCATTATTGAGATTGTCATTTCAGTTAAGTTTCACATTTTAGAAATATTTTAATTCGGGACCTTCTGTCAAGGCTATTTTATGTGGAGCTTTTTTTTAGAGGTTCTTCATACCTCTTTTTCAAAAATTGTTCCTCAAAGAACCATGCACTGAAAGGTTGTTTAGAGAACCAAAACTGTTGCATCTCACAAATACATTTTTTTGGGCACATTTCCCTGTACTTAGAAAAGAATGGACCTGCTACTGAATCAGAACACATTTATAATAAAAGCCACTGGGCAGATTCTGAAGCGTCATCCTTTTGGCTTGGATTATACTTGTCTTTTTGTCTCCACAAATTTCCCGTTCTTTTCTAAATCGTCGTCCGTTGTAACTGACCATATTCTAGTGGCCGATGAGAGATGCAGTTTTCTTATCATGAGCCTAAATTATAATAAATGATAAATGCCGCCCTGTGTCTGGTGGACATAGTGAGCCTACGTTTACCTAATGTCAGTATCAGCGGCAAAAACTTCCCAGCTTCCTCTGGTCTCACTGCGACTGCAGACAGTGAGTGGATGCTTGTCACTAACCCACACCCCCTGGTGTTTGCATGCAGTCATTGCATTCAGCAGATCCTTGAGGCCGTTCTCCACTGCCACCAGATGGGCGTGGTCCATCGTGACCTGAAGGTGAGTATAGCCATGGGGGAAGGGGTCCTGAACACATAACACATAGGTCTTTGTCCTCTCCTTCACTCTTATTCCTTTCTATTGCTCTGGATAAACTGATCTTGGTGAGATGTAATTAAATTCCCAGAATACGTTGAGGTCATAGGCAATTATATATCAGCATAGTTAAACATTAACTCTTGAGCACTGCGAGTTTTTACAGAATCAGCCCTTTAGTTCTCTGTGACTCAGTAAGTCCCATTCTAATAGAACAGCCATGCTCTGTCAGCATGTGTAGTGTTTTTCAGTTTTATCATGGTTTTGTATTTGTAAGTTTTAAAAGATTTGTAAAATATAATAATTGAATAAAACGGTTTATCTGTTAATTCACTGTCCGGTTTCTGTCTGCAGTGTGCCCCCTTTGAGGTCTCTGCATTTTTTAGGTTACACCTACAGCGCAGCTAGCACTGCACACTTGCATCAAAAAATCTTGTAAATAATACTTGTCACTACTAAATCTGATTAATGCCATACACCAAGAGAAATCCTTGCTGTGTGGAGTTCATTGTTATCTTAGCTGAAGACACTGCTACCCCCCCACCCCCCTCGCCACTCCAGTGCCAAGGCTCAACGCTGCAAGCTTTAATTTGCTAATCAAATGAGCCAGGTGCAGCTAGGAGCTCGTTTTCTGTCCTGGAATAATCCTCCCCCAACACTTATGGTCCGATTCAGCTCCATGGTTGGTGTTGCTACGGTGTTACCATGGCAAACTGCAGGGGTAAAAATAAGACTACAAGATAAACACTGCAAAACAGAGTACCCAGGCTACCTATTCCCTTTTAGAGATACATATGTGTCTGTAATGCGTGTCCAGACTTTGTGTTAGCATTAATTGGATAAAGTATACACAAGGTCATCAAAGGGTAGGCAGCAGTTCAGTCACATTTTTCAGCCGCTTTCAGCCTGTCTGAGCTCGTCATTTTCCGTCTGTCTTCTTAGTTGGAAAGAGTTTTTTCAGTTAGAGTTGAACTTTTTGAAAGAGATTTTCCTTTTCCAGGTCATTCTCTTCTCTTTTTTAGCCTCTGTAACTGCAGCCCCTGCTCGTTCAAGATGTGTTGGTTCAAGTGTAGTATGGTGCTCTTGCTGGTTGTAAAAGGCTGTGCTTGTCATAACTGTAAGGATAATCTGTTTGAACCTAATATGATAATTGACTTCAACACTTTGCCGCTCTCCCATATAGGCTATTTTCATATATCGGGGCAGCTGGTGGTCTGGTGGTTAGGGAGTTGCCCCTACGATTAATGCTTAGAAGGTTGTGGATTTGAATCTCAGGACTGCTAGTGTGACTGAGGTTCTCTCAGGTACCCCACACACTGCTCCACAGGTGCCCCCAGTTGGTGGCAGCCCCCTGCTTCACATTGTGAATGGATTGAGTGCAGAGAGAGAATTCACACTGTTCACACTGTGGTGTGAAGGGGCCACTTTACTGTACTTTATAAAATCATATAAAACATATAAAAGCCAAAAGCTAGTTGCAGCCAAAAGGACTTTAGCTTGGCTTGTGCTGACATATCTGGGGTTTTTTTTTACCTCAGCAAAAGAATGTGAGGAATGAGTTGTAGACGGACTGCCTTTCAGATAATGATCACCTCGAGCATCCTTATTTTTCCTCATTGTTATTTTTTTTTTATTCTTTCTTCACTTTTTTTTTTTTTTTTTACAGTTTTTCTCAGATTAGCCCTTTGGCACCCTCCTTTAATTTATTTTTCAGCCCCCTTTCTGATAAAATGCTATTCTTCTCTTCCTTTGCAGACTTTGTAGTCTTTTTTTTGGTTCATTTCTTTCCTTCTGCCATGAGAACTATTTCATTGCAGGTTTAGCCTGGGGTTTGGGTTATTTCAAAGGTATGCAAAAGCAATGGCTGCATGGTAACACTGACTGCACTCCCCGTAGCATGTTGGCACCTTGATAGCATCGTGTTCTAATGCGGCAAACATTGAATTAACCGCACCTGGATGAACTGACCCAATTAAAACGACCTCTGTCAACATTTCTGTGGCAATATCAGTAGCCTCTCAGCTTACTGGTGCCATGCAATGTACTGTAGATGATTTATGAAGGTACCATTTGGCTCCATTTGAACCGAGAGCTGAGTAATACATTCCTAAACATGCATCACGTTCACTGGCCAAACACCGATGTTCGTGTTTACAGAACTGTTGTAATGTGTGATTTGTCATCCCAAAACACTGACGCATGGGTTGTATTTATTGATCCATGTAAAGGTATTTGGATGTGAAGAATGCATGTGTACATTGTGTACACCCTAGGAATGTGTTACAAGGTTCATATGGAAAGAATGCTCAAATCAAGGAAACTGACTGACTAATCCTGGCTCCAATTAACCTGAATTTAACAAGTCTGTATCGCAGTGCTGTGCATTATTGTTTTTTGTTTCTGCCACAGGCATTTTAATTTACTGTCTCAATATAAAATGAACTGTTTAGCTAACCACAAAAACTGTTGTCAGTTCCAATGTCCTACTGGGTTATGCATGAGTTCTTACGCCACTCTGTCTATGTGACATCACCGCTGTTATATCAAAACGTTAGAGCTCCTCTTCGTGTTAATCTATATTTTTTTACACAATTTGGAAATACCAACCGTTTACATTACATTGTGTGTCCATCTCCATTCAAATGGACCACGATAAAAAGTAAAGCTATTGACCTAAATAAGAACTAGGATTTTGTTATGACAACGGGGGTGTGTGGGTATGTGTATGTACAGTCATTTTGCCTGGCATCATTTTCCAGAAGTAATCAGTGTCCGTGTCATTAACAGCTTCAGTTCAGAATCTTTTGAATGGAGCTGTTCTTTACTTTCTGCTTGCAAAGTTTCTCAGTGGTCCTGTTGTCTCCTTTGTCAATTGTGTTGGGAATTAAATGTGAACTTTGTTAATAATGTTGTTTGTACTTGTTCAGCTTCATTTGCAGTAAGTGTGCATAACCCCCAAGGACATAACTGACTGTTAAGAATGGCCTGGGTCAAAAATGGGTCTGTGAAGATGTAGTGTTTTATTATGCACAAGAAAATATAATTTCATGGCTCATTTGTTTTGTACTGCTAAAGATGGGTTGGCTATGATGTGTGTTTTCCCTTTTAATCTATTAGGTATTGTTTCAAATATAGTTTTCATTATTGACCCAGGTCCTGTATCATTTACACATATTTTATGACGATAAGAATCAGTCTGGTCCACATCTTATGGCGAATTCATATTCTGTCTTCAAAGCCAGAGAATCTGCTTTTAGCCAGCAAACTGAAGGGAGCTGCTGTGAAACTGGCTGACTTCGGCTTGGCCATTGAGGTGCAAGGAGAACAGCAAGCATGGTTTGGTGTGTATCTGTCATCCACTGATACATGAACTTCTTTAAATTAAATCTAATCTAATCTGAATCTGTTTAACTCTTGAATGCATGAGTGACTACAAGTGCACAAATGGGGATAGATGTCTTGTAAATAATGGTTTTCTTCAAAGAACAGGTTTTTTTTTTTTTGCATTTGCCTTGGAATATTTTAAGGATTTGAGGATCCTAAACTGTTTTTATTTGATCTCTCAATCCATTCATCCTTTACTCTATAGTAACAGAAATACGGCAGCAATTCTAATAACTGTTGTCTGGGATGTGCAGAAGAGGCATATGAAGTGATGACATATTTTTAGAAATAAAAAATAATAAGAATTTTTTGGATCCAACTCCTGTAGTAAATGATTTGGATCCTTTCCAAAGACTAAAAAATGATAAGAAAATGCCCTTTTTAACACAATCAAATGATTAACTGCCATAGTCACAACCAAAGTATATGATATATATTCTATATAATACCCAGACAGAAAGAGTGTTATTGATAAAATTATTAAAAACAACCCATAGGAACTTCATAGGGATCGTTCTGACCACTTTGCACCTGGTCATTTATTGCAGCTAGACCCTTGATTTCCATACTTTGGCTGAGTTAGTGAACTTAAAAAAGAGCTGATGTGTTCATGACGGCGATGAAACAGGAGGCTGGTGATTTTTAACAACCTTTTTTCTTGAAAACACTGACTTCCAGAGAAAAGGAACAAACGGTGTGGTGCAAAATTGTGTTTTTCATTTGACTAGAACACAAAAACAAGACCGTTGGTGGTGGTTTGTGGCATATTTGCATGTTACTTGACACAAAACTATTGGATATCTGATTAGTCAAAAACGAATCTTAGTTAGTAACACACTCAAGACATAAACAAAAAAAAACAACTATTTAGCTGATATTCAAGACTCACCGTAGGTTTTTTCAGAACCAACCTGTGATCTGTGACCAAGAAATATGGAAATCGTTTGAGGAATCAAAGAATAAATTCTCTAGAATAATAGAGTCACACACTCAATTATGCGTTCCTGAGTGGTTATTATGACAACAGCTCAAAAAACAGTTTATTTTATAAAGGTAGATTTTGCTAAATGACTTTTGTAATCAAATTTAATCAAGACAGCATATGTGAATTTCCCCCTTCAGTGTTTGTATTTTAAATTCTTATTCTAATATCCATTGACATTTGATGAGGGATAAGTGTGAACTCCTGCTAGAAATATCACACAACAATGCCATGGCTTCTGTAATATTTCCTTTTGATTTTGTAATTGGTCTCAGAGGGACTGATTACTTTATAAAGCATGCTATCAGGAGGCTTTAAAAGGGCAGTGATGACTGTTTCTCAAAAGAAGAGAAAGTTATCAAAGCCATACAGTAATGCTCTTTTGACATGAAAGAATATATACAATAAGCTTTATGGTCCTAATTTACATGGTCTCTTCAAGAATGTGTGTATTGAGTGTGTAACTGCTGGCGATGCATTCAGTGTTACAGATGGATTACAGTAGTACAGCTTATGTAAATGCACATCTATTCATTTCAGTTTCTACTCTTGTAATTATCATTATGGGATCCATGATGATATTTTGGGTTATATTTAAATGTGTTTATTTCGCAGGCTTTGCCGGAACCCCTGGTTATTTGTCTCCTGAGGTGTTAAGGAAGGAGCCATATGGGAAGCCGGTTGACATGTGGGCCTGTGGTATGTTTTTCAGATCACATATCCTACAGTTTTCTATATATTACTGTCAATAAAATGCCATATCTTTATATACATCCCATAACATCCATCATAACACAGCTTATACGTTGTGTGTGGGTTAGAGTGTGTTTTTATATATATTGGATAACAGACATCTGAGATGATGTACAAAAGGGATTTTTGTCCTATGAAGTTTCTCTTTCTGAGGTGAACTCTCTGTGCCCCTTTGCACTTTTATGTAGATACGATAGCGTCTACTTGAGTTTGAGTTTTTATCAAAGCAAAGGATATTTTAGAACTTATTTAAAACTTATTTACAACATTTCATAAAGTCATTTTCCTGTTACTGTTTTTGCCTTATTCAGTATTTCCAGCACGTTTCGAGTTTACAACACTCACTCCCAAAAAACCCCAAATGTTTCGGCTTACGCCGCCAGCATCGCACTTGCGAACTACGTGGGTGAACTAGTTTGTTTGTGCGTGGTGGACAAATACGCAGAATAAACAGAATATGCAGTAATGCGTACACCCACCTACGCCGTTTTGGACTGTTAGAAGTACAAGTGTCTTTACTCTCATTTTTGTCATTTCTTTCCGTTGCTACAGTACAGTGTACAAGTACAGTATATTTGTGTCCTTTTCCTTTTTCTGTGGTTTTCTTGTGTTTTTATGCTCTAGATTACAATTTTACAGCAGTGTTAAGGATAGCTAGTTAGGATAGAAGTGGCTAGGGTGTGTTTCATCAAACTCTTAACAAAATCACGGGTGTGATAGACATTAACGACATTAACATGAAAAAAAAAACAAGACATGTGATTTAGTTTTAATGACTACTAGTGCTTTTTGCTAGTCTTAGGCAAATAATGTTTTCAGTTTTGTTTGCCATCCTATTGAAAGGGTTTTATTTAGGAATTTGCTTTATGTCTGAAAATGCACCTACATTGAAAGGTCGTGGGACCCTTTGACTAATGTCCAGGCCTTTCATATGGATGTTATTGTTTTCCCTGGATGTCTGTTGTTCACAAGGTGAGAATAATTGTCTCCCCTGAATGCCTGATCCTCAGTGGAGAGGATCCGCCAAGGAAGAAAAGGGATGGATCACAAAACTAAAGACTCGTCTCCATGGGGATTGTGCGGAAATGATGGACATAATAGAAGGCATGATAACAGTGCCGCCTCCGCCATGAAACCTGAACTGTATTAATGATGCAAAAACAATGATCTGGATAAACACACTAATTAGATGCTGACAGCAGATGCTGACGATTGGCTTCCAGTTGGATCTTTTAATACATTATGCAATTAAGAGGAATTCAGGCATTACTTCCCTGTTCTTATCTCATTCATACTTCTCGACCGCGACGCCCCACCTGTCAGGCGGACAGACAAACAAGCTGAGGAACAAATGTATCACCACAGAGATATCTGGGCAGTGGTGAATGGCGAGGCAACAGGTTGAAAACGTACCATCTAGAGCATATTGCTGTCTCTGTACATTCAAGCACACAAAAGTTCAGAAGAAAAAGTGAAAGTGACCATTCTGTCATATGTGAACACACCACAGCACACAGTGTGAACGGCACGAAAGTCAACCTCTTTTAACCCATTCACCGAGTGAAGTGCAATTTAATTTGCTTTTAATGATGTTACCCCCTCAGCTCAGATCCCTGTTTGTAAATATGGGCTGGCATTTATGCCATTCATGATTGAGGAGGAAACAGTTAATATTCTTCCTGTCAGGAGTTATTAGATGTGAAACAGATCTGAAAGGATCTCTTGGCGATCAGCAGGTGCTTTTTTGCTAGTTTGTAAACATTAAGAGAAGTCATATGTCTTGTTTTTTTTCATGTTAATGTTGTGGATAGTTTATTTTAAATAGATGAGGATACATGGACTTAATTTACATATGAAACAGCTGATGCACACCCTGCTCACTCATCATGGTTAAGCTTTATGCAAATGAACTGGGCCAACCAATCACACTGTGGATATGTGGTGAGGCAACCAATTATAAGACAGCCACAGTCGAGATACAAGATTCAAGCTTCCGTATTCCATACTGGTATTAAATAAATAAATGAATAAACCCCCATAAAAGAGTGTGTTCTTGCGTGTTTGAGTTGTTGTTGTTTTGAATGGTTTATTGTTCTATATTAAGGAATCTGTCTTTATCGCCTACAGGTGTGATTCTGTACATCTTGCTGGTGGGCTACCCTCCTTTTTGGGATGAGGACCAACACAGGCTCTATCAGCAGATCAAGGCTGGTGCCTATGATGTGAGTTTACACACACACACACACACACACACACACACACACA
Organism: Brachypetersius gabonensis; assembly: GCA_037577145.1. Taxonomy (NCBI): domain Eukaryota; kingdom Metazoa; phylum Chordata; class Actinopteri; order Characiformes; family Alestidae; genus Brachypetersius; species Brachypetersius gabonensis. The sequence goes on along the minus strand of JBBJLR010000013.1, from coordinate 5,349,276 downwards.
CACACACACACACACACACCATAAACTTATACAGTTCTCTCTCTCGCACTCTCTCCTGGCAAAGCCTTTTCAGAACCTGGCTTCCCTGACCTGTTCTGACAGAGTGTGTCTCAGAGGAACACAGAGAGAGAGAGAGAAAGTGAGCGAGTGAGAGAGATGTGATAGGGAGCACAGTGGCGTTTTTCCAGCTTGGCTTTGTCTCAAAGCTCTTGGATTAAATGTGGATTAAAGTTTCTCTCACAGTTTCCCAAGCTCTCCTCCTTACTGTTCTTCTGCCAGCTTCCCCTTTTCATCATCACCATCATAAAGGTTTTGCTCGGTTTTCCTACAACTGATTTGCTCCAACCTCATGCATGTTAACCCTTGAAAACTGCTGAAAAATACTGAATAGACTTACTTAGATGATGAAAAGAAAGCATGATTTTCCATGCTAGCAATGATTTCTTCTTTTTATTCTTCGCATGTGGCTTCAGATGCCACTGTTATCTTTCTGTGTTTTCTCTTGGGAAGTTTTGACTTTATAATAAGAAACCAGATTTGAAACCAGAAGAATCAGTCATCAAGATAAAAAATGCCTTTCATCCAACAGAAAAAAGCAAATAAATAAACAGAAGGTTGACCATTAGACTCAAAAGCCATGAGGACACTGTTACGCAAGTTTTAGCAAATCATTTTTGTTCAGCATAATAAATAAAGCTCTTTTCTTTTTTCTAATGTGTTAAATGTATGCTAATATGTGCATAAGTGTATTCTCTGTAGAAGATGTGTACATATTTTCTCATAGAAACTCAACAATACATGTCCTTGGTTGACTGGGAACACCGAAACGCTTGAATATGACTGTCATTCATCTTTGTCGTGTTTGATCAAAGCTCTGTTTGTGCTGTGCGATGAATAATTAAAGGTGGTTGTCTGTATCCATTTGTCCTGCTTGTATGAACACATTTCAAGTACAGTTAAGGCGCTGATACAGTTAACAGTACAGGGTACAAATACTATCGTACTCATGGCTTAACACCAGCTTCTGTTACAATTATGTCAGTTTTTCATTTCCTATTTGAGTGGGAAAATGAATTTCCTATTACAGTTCGGAATAACTGTGTGTGTTTGTATTGTCTGTAGTTTCCCTCTCCTGAGTGGGATACAGTGACCCCAGAGGCCAAAGATTTAATCAATAAGATGTTGACCATCAACCCTGCCAAACGCATCACAGCTGCGGAGGCTCTGAAACACCCCTGGATCTGCGTATGTATCAGTGTTCTCTCTTTTTTTGGCCATGCGTGTGTGCAGATGGGGTTCAGAGAGAAAACAACAAAACAACACTTTATGGATCATAAAATAAATATGAAAAGAATAAAAAGCTTTATTGCGCAATAGTACCTTCCAACACACAGCACTAGTTTTGCTCTCTTGCACTTGCAGCATTGTCAAGCTTTAAATCTGCCATTTCCTGACAATAAGGCGAAACCTTGGACAGCTTCGGCTCTTGGGAGCCCCTTTAATCCCTTTTTAATGAAATGTGCAGTTGTCCAGTGTTCCGGATTTAAATCCACAATATTTTATCCACGACGACTTTTACTGATTTAGAGCAATAATGATAACATACAGTGACATCTCACACTCCTACATACATAAATACAGTGGCGTCCAAAGGTCTAAGACCACAACGAAAGACTGATTTTTTTTTTTCATTATTTAAAAAAAAAAAAGGTTTAGAATGAGTCGGTATGACCACTGAAAAGATAATGATATCAGGAATATTCTGCACTATTTCAGATGTCTGACACTGAGCAATCAAGGGCTTTTGTTCTGAAAAAGGTGGCTTATACTTTTACATTGAAGAGAACGTAGAGACGACCAATTAGACGGGTTTAATCTGCTCTTCAGAATCTTTTGCACCGATTCTGTGCCAGCTCAAGTTCATGCTGTGATTAAAGCAAAAATGAGACGTACCAAATACTAACTCCAGCTGTTTACAGCTCTAAATTCTCTTCAGTTAAAAAATAATGCAAAATAGAAATATTTGCACTAGTGTTCTCAGACTTTTGAATGTCACTATAGTTTATATTCATTTTCGGTCGCTGATGCAGAAAGTCGCTGATGCATAAGAAAATACTATCTTATGTTAGACTTGTTATGAAATTTACTTTCAGTGTTTAAACCCAGGCCTTCAGGCTTATTGTCACTCCTACACTCTTCCTACATAGGCCTTCTTCAGATTATTTTAATGTTACAGTGTTCCTCTTTTTGTGTGGATCTTCTATTCTCTCTAAACCTGTGACATTTGGTACATTTTTAGTTGTTCTGTTCCATACACCTACATATTGTACTGTAAGAGCATGCCTACGGACACTATATATAACTATTAACACACACTGTACTCTATATATATATATATATATATATATATATACTGGGCTTTTAACTAATTTCTCTGTTTCTATAGCAACGCTCTACTGTGGCATCCATGATGCACAGACAGGAGACTGTGGAATGCCTGAAGAAGTTCAATGCCAGGAGAAAACTTAAGGTTCGACACACACACACACACATATACACACACACACACACACACACAAACCTCATAAACACAGTGGGCCAGATGTCCGACCACAGTCACTTTGGATCCCAGGAACAGTCCCTCATTAGGACTAAGTCCCTCATTAGTGTTTTATATTTTTTGAAGTGTCAAACATTTCCCAAATGGTAAATATCCAATTAATTGTGGTCTTGTGGTGGAAAGTAGGAGGAGAGGTTTCTTACATGTTCTGTGGTGTGTGGAGCTATTCTCCTTCTATCTAAGCGAACACTTGTGCCGCTCGGCTATCTTAGTCATAAAGGTGGGTAGAGCAGCCTAAATACCTACTCGAGTAAAAGTACTGTTACTTCCATGCAATCATGACTCACATTATAAAAAAGAAAGTTTCTTTAAAAAAAAACTAAGAACTTTCTGACTTGCAGCGCAAGTAAAAGTAGTAATAAATTGAAAATGATCAAAAATCCTCAAATGCATCGAAAATGTACTCAATTACATGAATTACATAAAACCCATGACATCATGGAAGTAGTAACTTCCGTCCTCTAGCACTATGTAACATTTACCTGATAGTTTAACAAAGAAAAATGATGAATAGAGGGCATGCTTGTTAATTTATGAGTAAATCACACTTATTTTTAATTAGCTGCTGGGTGGCTGGTGGCCGAGTGGTAGGAGAGATGCCCTGTAGTCAGAAGGTTGTGGGTTCAAGTCCCAGGACTTGGTGAATGGGTTAAATGCAGAGAGAATTTCACACTGTTCACACCCTGTGTGTGACTTTAAAGGGCCATGATACTTAACTTTAATTCATTGGTCATTACTTAAATAGCACATTTGATACCTTAATTTTCAGACACAAATCATCTTATCGAATTGTGTTCCCCACCCTCATCCATGTTAGACATTTGTGGCTTCAGTCATGTCAACCTTTAGAAGGACTCATCATCAAAAAACAAGTGCACTCTCACCTTCTAGGACCTAATTATTATACCAGATTAATGTTTGACATCGTTACAGAGTTAACCAGTTTCACCTGTTCTCTCTCATTCCTGCAGGGTGCTATCCTGACCACCATGCTTGCCACAAAGACCTTCTCAAGTAAGATAGAAAGCTTTGATTTTCTTCAAAATTGGTACTTTTTAAATGCCTTGGTATCCAAACATTTCTTACATGATGATTTGCTTTTACTTGATCATGTCTAATCAGAAATGTCAATGAATAGCATGATGGACTTTTGAACTACACTCAGTATTCAGTGCCTCTATAAAAGCAGCTTGGTGGACCAGGTTATTTTCTGAATTGCAGCTGTGTTAATATCACCCTCGGGTATTCCAAACAAGTGCCCTAGCCTTACTCAAGGATGAATCAGAGTCTTTTACGTGCCGCTCAGTGATGTGGTAGCGAGTAATGCAAATATTAGTCTATAATTTGTTTATTCTGGAGCGTTGAACCTGAAAGAAAATTGAAGAGCTAATTAATGTTATGGATTATTGAATTCAGCTGTTTATGAACCTTTTTGATCTCTGCATGATTAGACCCTGATCCGATCTGCCGCCTACATAATACGAAAATGAAGACAGCTTTTTAACCAAAAGCACACACACCATTTCGCAGTAGCTTTGTATTTTAATCTTTTATAGTCTAATAATGTCAAATATGTAAAAATGAAAAACATTTTGGTTAAACTCACTTTTTCTCTGCTGAAGCATGGCACTACTTTTGTAAAGTGATAGAAAACATGGTTATCACACAGAAAGCTTCAAACAGAAATACGGATTTTATTTTAACTGCTCAAAATGAACGTACACGTGTTGTAAATTCTCTAGGGGCAAATTTTAATGAGTAAAAGAGGACATCACTGAAGTCTCTAAAAGTAGAGCCAGCAAGATAGGGTTGATAGGGTTAAACAGTGAGGGTCTCTGACGTGTGGGAACTCATGTGTGGTAAATGGTGGAACCTTTTTCTCTGGCAGTAATCTAAACTGAAGTGAGGAATACAAATCTCTATATAATGGTCCATGTAGGCTGTTTTTTAGAAAGTGTTGCATGAAGAATGTGCGCCAGGTCTTACCACTGCTTTGGGACCTGTGTGGAATTTTAATGATAAACAAGGTAAATTAAAGGTCATTATAAAGCTGTGCTCTTGAGTGTTAATATGTTGTTTATATGATATAGAGACAGACAAGCCTGACTTCTACTTGTTTAAAAAGTAAGGGTAACACTAAAACATGTTCCATGTTTTCAAATCTTTCTTTAGCAGTGTGTTGTTTTAGGTCAGTAAAATCTCGTTCAGTATTGGTGACTTGGCCATTTCACTGTTTATGTTTATTTCTTGGGCCATTCCATGACCTATATGAAACAGGTGTATATAGATTATTCACTTCAGCTAAACTAGTTATGACTGTGTTTGCCACCAGTCGACAATTATTAACCTGTGACTGAAAGATGTGCTCAGCTTCTTCATGCCGCTGTTCACTAAAGCAAACTAGGAGCAAAAGAGTAGCTCTTGCTTCAGTCTTTGTCGCTAAATTGTAGCTGCCTGGACCTTTGAGCCACATGAATGTCCTCAGCTGTTAGTAGTCAAATGGTTTGCTGTCTCTGTTCTTTATTTCTGGCCGTTTTACTTGTTTCTTAACATTATAATTACAAAGTATATTACAATCTCAATGCCGTTTGTCTTCAGGAGTGCCCTGACAGTTGGGCAATTTGAGCTTACACACAGATTGGACATTATAATTTTTTTTTACTTGTATTTTTGTGTTGCTGCTAACTGTATTTAGACTTGCTCCCAAACTTAAGAAAAATATTAGAACATTTTATGGTAAGAATGTAAGATGCTCAAAATCCCTCTCAACAATTCAACTCAGTGACATTGTGCGCATAACACATTATTCCCCAGCACTCCATGAAATTCAGATTAACACAGATAATTGCAAGGTAGTTTGGATAATTACAGTTACATTACATGCATTACTCTGTCATTCAAAAGCCATTTTTCCTCCCTTTACAAGAATCTTTGTCTCTATACCGTCTCCACCTCCATGTGATAGTGCCTCGGAGTGCAAGAGATGTACTCAACTAATTGACCACCTGCTGCAGAAAGAGCGTGTGTGTGTGTGTGTGTGTGTGTGTCTGTGTCTGTGTCTGTGTCTGTGTCTGTGTCTGTGTCTGTGTCTGTGTCTGTGTCTGTGTCTGTGTGAGTGTGTGTGTCTGCCCCTGTGTGTGCCCCTGTGTGCGTGCGTGCACCCGCGTGTGTGCACGTGTGCGTGCGTGTGTGCCCGTGCGTGTGTGCCCGTGCGTGTGTGCCCGTGCGTGTGTGCCCGTGCGTGTGTGCCCGTGCGTGTGTGCCCGTGCGCGTGTGCCTGCGTGCGTGCGTGCGTGTGTGTATTGCGTGTGTGTGTGAGTGAGTGTGTGTAATGTATACCCCCAGACTCTCAATTGTTCTCATTTCGTTTCCCCTTTTTTCTCTCCAGGCAAGAATCCATACAAGAAGCCAGATGGTGTTAAGGTAGGTTTAGGTTTTTTATTGTTTGTTGCTGTTCTATACAAAGCTCTTAAAAACCTTGGGCTTGTTGATTTTAGTAGATTCACACATACAGTACTTCTGCTATCAGTTCCTGCCTGGCTCTTCTCTGTTGTTTTTAAAGGAAAAGCTCCTCCATGCATGTTGATGTTGCCAGCAGTGGTTTGGATGCCAGTATCTACCAGTTAGCATGATGTTGTTTTCAGAATGTTGATGGCTTTCTGCTTTTGGTCATGTTAGCAATGTTTTGAATAATTCTTATAATATTTTGGTTATCAATTTCTTTCTTTTTCTCTTTCTGTCTTTGTCGGTCTTTCTTTATTTCTTTATTTCTTCTTATTTTTATTGAACAGTTGCATATTAAACTGAATGCATATTAAAACACCTTGTATCAATACAGGCAAGTCTGAAATCAAGGTTTGAGTCAGTGCAAGAAAGTCTCAAATTGTTAATTAGCATCCTAAACAATCAACAAGTGTTCTTTAACAGATGTCATACCATTTCAACCCTGAACTCCAAAAAGAAAATTTACAGCGTCTAAAGAATGATAACGACTAACAAAACACAGAAACTGGGGGAATTGAAGCTCATTTGAATTTTATCTCATGCTTATCTCGCTTGTCCTCTGAAACAAAATAAGCAAATCGTAACCTTTGTTACTAACAAAGCTGCAGTTTGAGCTCTGTGTCACATATCCTTTTGATTCAGTTCTGGAACATGTACAACAGGAAACGAACCCATTTACAGGAAAAGTAGTCGACTTCAGACAAACGCCTCTCCACTTTTTTTTTTTTTTTTATTCATGGTCCACATGTCAGGATTCAAAAACGAATTGTTGCGTGCTGTGACTTTCGAAATGGCACAACCTCTGGTGCACAGTGTAGGACTAAGAAATTTTATTCACCAAAAGTTCACCAACACAGAGAAGTGAAACTGGGATTTTATACTGCATGCCTTCTAAAAGCACTCAGCACAGAACTTAAGTCCACCTCGGTCTTCCAACCAACTCAAAACTGATCAAAATCAACCACTCAAAATTTTGTTCTGTCGAAATAATTCTTTTTAAGGAATAGTCCCATGCTCTTTTGGCAAATAGGAGTTGAGAAATCTGTCATTATGTTGACTTCTCAAAGACAGAAATTTCAAATTAAAACTTCACAATTTGAACCAAAATACCAGGAGAAAAAGACTTTATCCAACCTTTGGGAAATAAGCTTTTCTACTAACCGCATTAGAGCCAGTCCCAGGGTTTATATTTCACTGGTTATACATCAATAAAGAGGGTGCACCAGACTGTCAGTCTCTCTCTCGCACACTCTGCCTCTCGCTCTCGTTCTCTCTCGCTCTCTCTCTTAGTCAAGTCCAGCAAATGAAAACTTTACATCTTGAATTAGATTTACACCTTAGATTAGATTTGTATCCCCTAATTCCGCTTGAATCCTGGTTTCATTAGCTGGTGGAGGCCAGTCACATGCTTAGGAGAAACTCCAGTCCACATAGTTTAGGCATTTAGCGAGATTTAAGTAAGAGTTGTGCTCCGAACATCTGTTCAATAAAGTAAAAAAAAAGGAAAGACAAAGATGACCAAAGCACCATTCATATTGGTGAGAGGGATTAAATCATATTGGGGTTAAAGCTGTTCAGCATGTTTTATTAATTTATGCGTTATATGATACCAAAGTGAGTGTTTTGTTTCTATCATAACGCAGAAGAGGAAGTCTAATTCTACAGAGATTCCGATGGTGAGAGCTTTAGGGTTGAAGTGAATGTCCTGTAATCCCCCCTCTATCCTGAATCAGTTTGTAATGTCCCCATAGGATACAGAGTAGAAGAGTAACAAATATATTTGAATAAGTGTATTCAAATATATTAAATATGTGATCCTGGTTTACCTCCTGTTTAATTTATTAGAGGGTAGTTTTGTAAAGATAATCTGTATTTGCTCAAATAAATGACAGATTGTTTTCTGTGGGGGGTCAAGTCGAAACTCATCTAACTGCTGCTGGGTCTTGGGGCAGAACGTGCACACAACCTGTTATTAACCTTAATTAACCATTTGCCATTCCAGTGGGACGTGAACTGTGTTAGGACTGAAATAAGTCATTATTAATTTGGGACAATCAGCATCTGTTTTCTTTAGCTGATTAATTACAAATAATGGTTGTTAATTATATCTCTTTTTTTCCTCTATTTCACACAGCTAGTAAAGTGTAAGCCTAGTGTCCCGTTTGGCTGATTGACTACCCTGCTTCCAGGCAGTCCTTGCTTTAAGACAACTTGATGTGTATGTGCACACAATGATGTACAGCACTTTGTGTATGTGCACACAATGTGTACACTTACACGATATGGACAAAAGTATTGGGACACCTGACCATTACACCAACAGGGACTGTAATGACTTCATGTTCAGATGCACCTCTTTGCAGCTATAACAGCTTCCAACCTCCTTGGAATAGTTCCCACAAGATTTGGGAGTTTCTGTGAAAATTTGTGCCCATTCATTCATTCTGTTGAGCATTTATAAGTTCAGGCACTGATGTTAGACAAGAAGGTCTGGCTCGCAATCTCTGTTCCAGTTCATCCCAAAGGGGCTGGATGGGGTTGAGGTCAGGGCTCACATCGAACTCCTCCAGCCATGTCTTTATGGAGCTTGCTTTGTGCACTGGAGCACAGTCATGCTGGAATAGAAAAGGTTCTTCTCCAAACGGTGTCCACAAAGTTGTAAGCATGGCATTGTTCAAAACATCTTGGTCTGTTGAAGCATTAAATAAGAGGCCATCTGAATTCAACAATTAAGAGGTGTGTCCTAAAACTTTTGTCCATATAGTGCACATAGAAATATGTTTAAGTACTCAAGCAGTTTACATGATAAGAGCATGAAAATAGATGTCAAAACACTCGTTCTGTAAGTTTACATGTTAATGTTAACACAACTGAGTCTAAAAATACACAGTCATGCAGAAGATAGGAGTTCATCACTAGGGCTTTTTTTTTTTTGGTACAATTTAACCCAACCTCTTTCTAAACATAAGGAAAGAGGAAGCTTGGAGAGCGGGGTATGTTGTATTAAGAGTACGGAAATTATTTTCCAGCAAGAGATTAATGAGTTCTTTGCTTCCTTCAGGAAATCTCAGAATAGCTTAGAAGAACATGTCCTCTGGTATTCGCTTCCTTACAGTTTTCTTCTTCTTTTTTTGTTCTTCAAAGTCACATTTGTCTATCAGTGCCTTTTAGTGTACTTAACATTTTTCTCTCCTCTTCAGAACCTGCGTAAACAGTTGTCATGCATGTGACACCAAACATGTGGTGCTATTGCCCAACTAAATCTCCCAGTTCTGATGGTACTTTGGTCCACATGGCAGCTGTGGCCTGTTTGGCATTGGGATCATTGAACCAGTCCAGCTTCTGACACTGCTGCACTGCTTGTTTATGCAATAGCCCCACACGTTTTGCATTTTACAGAATGGATCTCACCATTTCCTGTTCCCTCACTGGTCAGCTCTGCCTGTCTTGTTTCTGTCCCCTCCCCCTTATAGATCAACAACAAAGCCAACGTAATCTCCAGCCCCAAAGAGCCCACTCCCTCTCCTGCTCTGGTACTCTCTGTCTGTCTTTCAGTCTATCTGTCCATCATCCCTCATCACTGGAATATCTCTTCTCATCTCGTTCCATGTTTTTGCTGGATGTTTTTTGTAATTTTTTTTTTTTAATTAGTTGAGTCTCATTTTCTCTGTGACAGCACAGAAGAACACTAATAATAGTGTGATTAAGAGTTTCTGGTTGAAATAATTTCTCTTCTCCTTCTCTGCATGTCTGATGATTATTGCATGCCCTGTAGTACCTCTTTCCCAGTTAAATTGCTGTAGCAATATGTATTTGGTGGATTGATTTCTTTAAGTTATTGCACCTGAATTCAGCAATGATGTCAAGTTTGGGTTAAAGATCAGCTCAAGCAGTTTCTGTAGTTCGTCCTTAAGTTTGTCAGTCACATGTTTTTATTTTCCCTCCATGCCTGTTTGTGATGGTGCTCATTTTCTACAGTGCACTTTTTACATCATTGGATGTTGTTATTGGCCGCAGAAGCCACTTAGAAATGTGATTGGAGCTCCCTGAATTAGTCTCCTCTCCTGTCCTGATGTTGTTTAAGAGTAGCACACTGTTCTGACCCTTTTTCCTCCAGCCATACCCTTTTTTCTTTCTGTGTCACTTAGTGTTTTAATATGTAATAGGCAATTAAGTGAGAACAGGGTTAAAAGACATGTAGCCTTTAAAAGTGTGTGTAAGTATGCCAGTGGGTTTGAGTTGTGCAGATTTGCAGCGAGCAGGATGTGTCAGATGTGTCATAACTGCTTTCTGTGGTTTTAGCGGTTTCTAGTAACGGGTTACTTGAACCCTGCTTCATTACATTGACCTTCCCAGGCCATAAACATGTCACATGCTATCTTTAGTTGTCATAACAGATTGTCCATTAATAAAAGTGTTACTGATTCATGGAAATAATGTAATAATCTAATACCATTTGTCACTGCAATAATAGAAACAGCACTAAATTAATGGGCATAATACATGTCAACAAATATGGCACCTATCATGATATGTTTATGGCATGGTTATGTCTGTGTAATGCAGCAGGGTTTTTTTTTTTTTATAATAAAAACCAATTTTTATGCAACATTTAACCCTTGAGCTGTAATGAGACACATGGTTAGATTCCTGAAGTGATTTCTCAGGCTTTGATATGTTCTGGCCTAAGAATGTATTAGCATGCCTTAGTGTCCTCTAGTGTTGCCCTAATACAAACTAATTATAGTCATACCTGCTCTCCTCATCATTCCTGTCACAGTATCTAAGCCATTGTATTCTTCTCTTTCTGAAGGCCACCAAGCATGTTTAAAAAGGACTATGTTGCTCATTTAGCTGGAGATGCCACACAGCCTTTTGCTTCAGAACCTGTAGATGTTTTCCCTGAGACTGTCAGGGCTGTAGTTAATACCACATTTATTTTTTAGTAACCACTTATTTCTTGAGCCCTATGCTTTTTATTTGGCTATTTATATTGAATTGCATTCAATAAGTAGGACGAATCACTTTGAAACTACAGTGCGAGTAATGTATGTATAAACTTGAGAACTGTTGTCCTTCAAGGCCTTAAGGTTTAAGGGGCTTAAGGCATTTTTGGGTTATTCCTGGCAGTTGGTCCTGAGTTGATATTTGGATTGAAGCAATGCTTGGTGACCTTTAAGCTTTACCTTTCTATGTACCACAATGTAACTCTCAAGTCTTCCCTCTTCACTCTTTTCCTTTTTTTTTCTCCGAACCTCTTGATCAGGAGCCTCAAACTACCGTTATCCACAATCCATCTGACGGCAACAAGGTATTAAGTATATAAATGAGTGTGCTTGGGTATGCTCAAGCGTGGACTTCACCTCAGCAGTAGGGTTCACCGGTAGCTTGGGATTATTTTTGCTGGAGTGTGATTGCTAGGACCTTTCAGTTCCAGTCTCTCCGAAGGATTCATTAGGGTCGCTTTATTATAAGCTGATGGCTGGAAAGCTGTTTCGCAACACAGGATGTCTCACAAAATATAGTGTTCTAGGTTACTCAGCTCTAGAATAAACTGTGCATGCATTATTTTTTTTTCTTGAAAGTAGTGGTGGCTGTGGGTTTCATTAGGGAGAGTCTTATGTGGTACGCTAGAGGCAAGGCTAGTGCTTTTTGTCTGCATGTTTATTATGCTTTTTGTGCATTTAGCATTTGCATGGGTTGTTTGTTTTGTGGCACGCTTCAGGGGAAAACTAAAAGGTTAGTCTCTCAGAATAATGCCGTCTCAAAGGATGTTAATCTGATACTTCCTTCCTCACAACAAAAAGACAAACAGGATAAAGGAGATTAAAGGTGTATTTGAAGAGTATTATCCTTTAAAAGGTCAATAAATTGATTTTGATTGTGTATTTGTGAGCCATCATGTTGATTTTCAATGTCCGGTTGAATTAGACTTTAAGCATTAAGTCAAAAACCATCAGGGTTCAGTTGTAAGCCGGAGCCAGAGAAGAACTCGACTAACATTGACTGTGTTGCTTCTTTTTCAGGAGTCCTCAGAAAGTGCCAATACCACAATAGAAGATGAGGATGTCAAAGGTACAGTAAATGTGCAGCACCAAAAGGGTTCAGGCAGGACAAAGGGGCCAAATTTCAGTGAATCTCTGAAACTTGACGTGGCCTGATCAAACAAAGTACTTGTTACACTATGTTAGTTCATTGTTATAGTAGAAATAAGAACAGAGTTTTGTTACTTCAATGGAGTGAGTGGATGTTTTGGATAAAGCATGTATTCTTTTGAAGTTACTGCTTTTCTGATAGCAAAGCCTATTACTCCTATTGGCTGCCAGCTTTTGAGAATCTGGTGACTGCATGGGCACTGAAAGATGCAGCAAAGCTTAAGCTTTTTACACGCTGTTGGTGCTGCTGAAAATTCCTCATTTGAATATTTTTCTCATTTCATTGCTTCTCCCATCTTTCAATTACCATTTTTCATCTTCCTCTCCATCAGCTTTCATTACTCTGCCTGTTCATTTGTTTGACTCATTTGTATGTGCCGTTATTTAGCCGGTCCGCTTTTTTTTGTCTGTACAGCTTTTCATCTTCTTCCAGGCACGATTTGCTAGATCGCTGACGAGTTAGTGATATTTATGCTGAAAATCAGCAGTGTAATTCTTTTACTGTTCAAGAAAATGTCAGACCGTCATTTGATTGTCATTTAACTTTTATTGTGTGCTGTGAGCATGTTGACCAAATCTCAGAGGAGTCTATATAAATCTGGACAAGTTTATTTAAATGTCCATATAACTGTGTGTGTATTTCAGAACTGTGGATAATGTGAATGCACCAAACCAACATGGGCTGCCACAGATTAGACATAATGTAGGAATTAGAACATTTGTCTCTGAAGGACTACATATGCGGTCAAACAAATCACATGCACATATTATAATGTCATTTATTTATAAAGGAGTATTATGTGCTAATGCAGTGATGCATGAATTCTAGACATCGCGAATGAAGTGAGTGGCATCATACCACCGAAACTCTATCATCACGCAGAGACTTATGGTTTACTGGGGATGCGGCGTTCCCTGCTCTCTCCTTATCTCATTTTGGACTTTATTGTTGGAAAGCTATTGCTTTTTTTTCTGCTTTTATTGCAGTCTTTATAAGACAATGCTTTGAAATCACCCTCAAGCAGAAGCAATGTATGTGCGCGTGTGCGTTCCTGCATGCGTGCGTGTGTGAGAGAGAGGGATTTTGAAAGAGCCGTAATCTTGGCCTAGTCATTAGTGAACTGTTTGCTCAGTGTGGCAGCCAGCAGTATAGGATCATTTGTTGTCATCAAATTCTACTGCATCGTCTTCTGCTGTTTATGGTGCTTTTAAAAATGGAAGGAGTTCACAGATTCTTCCTCCATCCTTGCTTTATCAAACCATCAAGGTTTTTAATATCAGGCTTTGAGAGGCTGCAGAGTTCACAAAGCTGACAACCTGGCCATTTTCAAGATGGTGTATGGAACGAACTCATGCAGAAATTTAACATGGATCTTTACTTTAATTCAGTTCTCACATGACTCTCAGCCTCTTCTGTGAATTTTGATGCAGGCTGGATAGATATTCCATCTTCTTAAAGGCTGTAATGTAGAACCATTTTGAAGCATATGAGCAACACATTCACAGCTAGCCAGGCTGATGCACAGTCATTTCCAGTAATGCCTTTGGGGTACCTATGCACTAACACTGCATTTGGCTGAATTGTTCAGAAAAGATGCTGCAAAGACAGTTTACTGTATTCAATTTTAGTACAGCTCATATACTGAAGGTCGTACCCTATTTTAAATGCGCCTTCAAATCTCACATTCTAGCAAACTGATCCCTTGGAAAGGGAACCGTGTGAACTTATAATGTGTGGTTCCAGTGGAAATTACTCAACCAGGCCTTGTGTAACTCTCTTTCCAATGCAGCTGTCTGTCACTCTGTAAACATGACCGCATTTTAAATGCTGATGACACAAGCCTTTTTTTGGAAAATCTTTTTGCCTATTAGAAAACTTCCTAAAAACTTCACACCCTTTTGCCATGTTTTTTCTTTGCTTCACTCTTTTCCTTTGTTTTCAGTGGGAGCTCTGGAAACAAACTCCTCATCACTTCATTCCACTCATTCAGCACCTTTGTCTTTTTCTTCTCTCTTTCCATTTTTTTATGTTTTTGTTTTATGCTTCCCTCATTCCATTTACAAATGTGTGAAAATATGTCCCTGCACCCGAACACCTTTCACCACTGTCATGTCCCCACACGTCCTCTGTGACCCCTTCACCCGACTAGTGCGCCGCCTGTTGGCTCTTTCTAGAATCCACCAGTGGGGGCGCTCTCGCTCCTCCTCCTCCTCCTCCTCCTCCTCCTCCTCTTGTTCTTCCTCCTTCTGGTACCTCCCTAGAGCGTGGCCTGGGGCAGAAGTGTGCTGCAACTACACACTCAAAGTGCTCCTGGCCATTTACTTGTTTGTCTTCCTCTCCGCCTTTCTGGCGTTTCTCTACGTCAATTCTGCCGCCCACTGTGGCCGGAGTCTAAACGCAAAGGCTGCTCCTAAAAGGTCTCAGCCACTCCAGAGCCACAGCTCCATACAGTGTAAGTGTCAGAGGGAGAGAAGAATTAAACTCACACAGCTGACCCATCTGTGCTCTTTCTGCAAAGTCCATTCTTTTATAGCACCTTTGGAACATAGATGCCAATTCCTGCCAGGCTGCAAAATCGCATGTTTCTGGAAATTGAATATCAAAAATTTTGATTTTGCATATTGAAATAAAGTTGTTTTCTCAATATTGTGACTTAGTTTGACAGGTTTGTTAAGACATTGTTATTCTGTCCCAAAATAGTTTATTGATTTTTTTTGAACAATCAATATTCATTTAAAAATGTAGTCATGTCATCATAAATCATTACTTCAAAATTTTAAACAAGAATTCTGAGAAAAAGGCATTTTTGCAATTATTCTAAGTAATAAAAAGTATTACTTAGTATTACATTTAAGGAAGTATTTCATTAAAAAAGTAATACATTAAAGTTGTCTTTTCAATATAGCCAACATTTTTGTAAAAGTCATTATTTTGACATATTGCTGCAGAAACGGAGGGAGAGGAAAAGAAAACAGTGTTTATCTCTTCTCTACCTGGTGCCAATGGGCTTCCATAGTTAAGAGACTGGGCAAGCTTTCTAGAATGTTATTGTGTAATGTAATGAATTTTACGTTTTAAGCCTTTCATTCTAACAGTGTTATCTTTCACACTCATACACAATAAATATCATTTAACATCAATAACACTCCTGTATTTTGACAGGAACTGTCTGTGCTTGAATTATTCATTAGGTTGAGAATTTTGCTGGCGTTCAGTAAAGCTTGTCCAACCTCGCAGCAGTTGCTAAGACAGAACGGAGCACGGATGGATCAATCCTGAGAAGTGTTGGTTGAAATGATCAGAAATGTACCACCCGCCAATGGGTGCTTTACTTGTATACCATACAGTTAAATGTCCGACTTCTAGTTTTATTATACCAGCTATAAAACTATTATTATAAAAAATATTCAGCCCATCTAAAATAAATAATGAACTAAACGTATTCAGTAGGGAAAAGGCTGTGGACTACTTGGCGTCCACACTACACACACATTACCTTGATTTAAGCATAATGTTACTCTAATCACATTAAATCGGCACCTGGAACAGTAGTTGGAATGAGAAGGGACCCCTAGAGTGTTATGTCTGACTGCCCTCTGGTGGTGAGTGTCAGAAGTACACCTCTGAGACTCTGCAGTGGGTGTAAGAGCATGGGGGTGGGGGGCTTGTGTGTGTCTGTGCCTGTGTCTAGCATAGTCGTAATTCATGTTTTTTTCATGGACAGGTTGTTGCAAGATGTTATTTTACTTAACTAATTGATGAAGCTTCATTTTGCTGCCCTGAGCTTCATGTTCACCAGATGGTGAAAGTGCAACATTGCCCTGAATTAGAATTTAAGCATATAATATAATCCCAAATGTGTTTTGAACAGTTCTGTCCTTTGAAATGAGAGTGCTGGCAAATATTGTCACTAATATTAATTACAGTACAGGGATTACTCTTTATGTTTAGTTATTGGGAACCAAGAAGGGATACCAGCACATTTGTGTTCATTATAGCAATATATTTGCATTTAGGCAGCCTGTTACAGTGACAAGGTATTGCAGGTGTGTGCTTGCTTACATTTGCACACATACTAAAACTGAGATTTTCATTGAGAATGTGTGTTTACCACAAGAGATGACCTAAGGAACGTCAAGTAAAAACAGAATCCTTAAAAATATCTCACACCTCTAATATACTTAAATTAGTTTGTGCTTTTAGTTATTCCATTAACATGAATTGGTACATTGTGCGCTCCAATCTGGAGAAGTGTAGTTTGGCCTTTTATTGTGCATTTTTTACACTAAAGGTTTTTTTCTGTTCTCTCTCTGTTTTAGCACGAAAGCAGGAGATTATCAAAGTGACTGAGCAGCTGATCGAAGCCATCAACAGCGGAGACTTTGAAGCTTACACGTGAGTCTACATCCTTGAAGCTGTCTTCACACATCCTGGTGCAGCTGTCCATTCGTGTACTAAACATCTTGTATCCTCTCGTTACCTCACAGGAAGATCTGTGACCCCAGCCTGACTTCTTTTGAACCTGAGGCTTTGGGGAATCTGGTGGAGGGAACAGATTTCCACAGGTTCTACTTTGAGAACTGTAAGTCATCACTGTAATATATGCACTGACAGTGTACTTTTAGTTGAAGGTGTAGAAGTTTGTGTTAGGGGGGGTTGTCGTTCTGAAATAGCTTCTCTCTCTCTCTCTCTCTCTCTCTCTCTCTCTCTCTCTCTCTACATATACATAT
>JBBJLR010000013.1:5317483-5332166 GCA_037577145.1 Brachypetersius gabonensis | reverse complement strand
ACATACACACACACTATGGGGACAAAAATATTGGAGCACACCTTTTCATTACTGAATCATTCTGTACAATGGCATGCTTCCAACTTTGTGGACCCAGTCCAGTTTAGTGAATAACCTTTTCTATTCCAGCATGACTGTGCCCCAGTGCACAAAGCGAGCTCCATAAAGACGTGGCTGGATGAATTCGGTATCAAAGAACTTGACCCCAGCCAACATCTGGGATGAATTGGAACAGAGATTGTGAGCCAGGCCTTCTTGTTCTACATCAGTGCCTGACCTCATAAATGCTCTATAGAATGAATGGGCACAAATTCCCACAGAGGTGGCGGTAGCTCAGTGGGTAGAATACTTGCCTCCAGACCAAGAGGTCATGGGTATGCTTCAGCATACCACCACTGGGTCCCCAAGTTTAACCCCAAGTTGCTCCAGGGAGATTGCCCCTTTAGTTAGGGAATGGAAGTCACTTTGGATAAAAGCGTCTGATAAATGCCATAAATGTAAATGTAAACACTCCAAAGCCTTCCAAGAAGAGTGGTAGGTGTTATAGCTGCAAATGAGGGCCAACTCCATATTAAAGTCTATATATTACAATGCATTGTCATATAAATATATATGTATATGTTCCTTTCAGCTCTCTCTAAAAGCCACAGACGTACTGTCCACACCATATTGCTGAATCCACATGTGCACCTGATTGGTGAGGATGCGGCCTGCATAGCCTACATCAGGCTTACTCAGTACATAGATGCCAACAACATGCCTCGCACAATGCAGTCGGAAGAGACCCGTGTGTGGCATCGCCGTGACAGCAAGTGGCAGAACATCCACTTCCACCGCTCCGGCTCACCAACTGTGCCCACCAAGTGAGTGCTGTGAGTGTCTGTATATAGCACATCCTTCATGAGCCAGGCTTACAGGAATACTGTGGTTTTTCCACCTAATCTCTGTCCACTCTAGATCTCCAGCTATATTTACACACCAATAAGTCCCAAATGCACAGTCTGCCTGGTTGAGAAGCTTCCACCCGTGCTGTTATGTAACAACTCTCTTTGTAGAGCAGCTAACATAAGTCATTTTCTCGTTCAGCCAATACAAAAAACCTATATTGTATTCATAGTGTAACTTTCAAAAGATATTTACGCTGTAGCCTATTTGGTCAGATTTTAAATAAGACTTGAACAAACTTTTGGATGGGCAGCTGAACAAAAGGGACATATACAGAAATGAACAAAATCCAGTTTGGCAGTTTTGTCTGAAAAAAATACAGAGAAAGAAAAATCTGAGACGAGCCTCATACTGTCTCACAGAACTGAACAGGTGTAATTGTTGGCCTTTTTCCACAAGCGATGCCACAGCCGTCTGTTCAGAGTGCCTCTTCATTCAGAGTGATGCTAACTAGTGCGGGCGTCTGTTAGCTGATGTAATATGATTGGCAGTTAGTGTTAAGTCTCCTCCACCCCCACAGTGGTGCAGTGGGTAGCACTGTTCCCTCTCACCTCAAGAGTTGGGGGTTTGTAACAGATTCCTGGCCTAATGTGTGTGTGGAGTTTGCATGTTCTCCTCGTGGTGGGGTGGGTTTCTATTGGGTTCTCTGGTTTCTCCCACAGTCCAAAGACATGTACGTCAGGTGAATTGGAGATTGTAAATTGACTGTAGGTGTGAGTGAATGGTGTGTGTGTGTATGTGCGCCCTGCGGTAGACAGGCGCCCTAACCAGTGTGAGTTCCTGCCTCACGCCCATAGACCCTTGGATAGGCTCTGGGGACCCACAACACTAGTGAGGATTTAGCAGTTACAGAAAATGAGTGAGTGACAGTGCATGTTGAGTTCTCCTCCAAGCGTGTTGAGCTGTGTTGTGTTAAAAAGAGCTTGAAATGATGCAGTGGCACTTCACGGGTGGAACTAAATACAACAAACTAGTTGAGAAAATTATGGGGAAATGCCAGAGTATTCCTTTAAGTAGTTACTTACAGTTAGAGTTTTTGTCTTAATACTGCAATCAAGTTGAATATTAACAAAATCTGTATTCACGTGTAGGCATATATATGACTCATATATTGTTTTGCTTATTGCAGTTAACGAGGCCTCAAAAGAAGAAACTTCACATTAGATGTGCTTTGGCCCTGCCCTCCAAGTGTGTTTCACCGGTCTCATTCTCTCTACCTTGAGTCTTGTTTACATATCGTCTCTGCTGGGCTGTAGCCCACATGGAGGTGGAGAATATCATTTTGTATCAGGATGTGTGTATGCGTGCCTGTGTGTGTGTGTGTGCGAGTACTATTGGCAAGTTCCTCTTGTACGACATTAAGTATGCTTTTATCTTTTTTAAATGTTCAGATTTTCTATGGTGAGAAAATAGGGTGTCAGTTTAGTCTATATCAGGAAATATCATGTTTGATCTCTAGACACACAGTTGCAGCAAAAAGAATTACCAAGTCTGTAGTGTTACACACCTGCAGATGAATGTGCATGTCTGAAAAAGATCATATTACAGTAATCTAAGTACGCTATCTGTCAATGGCAACTCAAGGATATGGCCATCAGCATATATCAGTCACTTCAGTTACATGTCTGTGCTTTTCTAGATTTCTAGCTCAAGTGCAATATGCCACTCAAAAAAAAAAAAAAAAATTCTGATCAGACAAACGAGCTCGCTTCTGTTTCTGGTGATGTGTAAGCATATTGTGAAGTTGTGGAGTGCTATTCCTGCTTTATCCTTTAGAGTGTTGACAGTTTACCGTGATCTTAGTTTACAAGCTTGGTTCTGTTCCGTTTTGCTAGGTCCTGCTGGGTTCAGCATCAGTAATGTGTAAAACTGACAAAGGGAGATGCGTTAGCACAGTTTACTATTTTATTCTGTGTGCGTTCGCCAATACCTTATGACACAAGCACGGTATAAGGGGGAAAAAAAACCAAACAGATTTGTAATAAAAGAATGTAACAGACCTGTGTACTATACCAATGAACACGAATAACTGTTAAATCAGAAGATTTTAATTCCATTCACTTCTTGTGACTTTTATGGGTTTCTTTTTATATTGTGTGCTATCACTCGATGGGGTATTCTTGAAAAGTCTCCTCTGTAATTTTTGCTCCTTCCTTACTTAGATCTGGTATCGTGTAGCGCATGAATCCTCTTTCAGCTCATAATCATTTCTTCTTCTGCTGGCTGTTCTTTCTTAGTATCATCTTGTGATGTTTATTTTTTTTTCTATTTTTTGATCTAAGGTCTAATGGTATAAAAATGCTCATGCTTGATATTCCAGATTCGTCCATTTAAAACTGTTATTAGTTTTTACACTGAACTGGTGTCAAAATTACTCCGATTTTAAAGATTCTCTCGAAGTTGCAGTTATGATCAGAATGAAAGTGAACGATTACCTGTGCTGAGATGTGCATTATTTAGGAATATGTTCAGAAATATTCCATAGATTCAAACTGTTTGGCCTGCGTATGGCCTCTGAATAGTGTTTTTGTTTATTTAGCTTGGTCTACCTTCTTATGGACTTCCAAACCTACTGAGGAAAACCACACAGTGAACTAAAAGCACTGTTGGAATCCATATACAGTTTAAAACTTTGAATTATTACTTTTCATTACTATTTATTAGTCGGGAATTCTTGTTTAATTTCCAGTGTTGTCATGGATGCATATACTGGTGGATTTATAGGTGAGCTGAAAATAAGACTTTGTATATTCTTTTCTTTAGGTGCTTTTTCTTTGTAAACCCTCCCAGCCAGATTTCCTCTGTGTTTAACTTTCATTGCTGTGATTTCAGACTAAGAAAAAAAAAAAAAAAAAAAACTTGTACACTAAGAGATGAAAATGTGAGACCTATTCTGACAGTAAAAAATGACATATCAATAAAAATATCAGTAAAATATGATGTGTGATCATTGTTTACCCCACGTATGTTCAGATGCCTCCGAATCACTCTCTAGCTTCAAAAACCTCCTGAAGACTGATCTGTTCAGAGAGCATCTCCTCTCCCAAAGATCATCTTCTCTCTTACTTGTAGATTTTAGTACTTAGAACTCTCCTCTGGTTCTCACACTGTCCTGAAACTTGAGTGTTTCCTCGAGTGTGGCAAGTTCTTGTACGACATTAAGTATGCTTTTATCTTTTTTAAATGTTCAGATTGCTCTCTAGACACACCATTTCAACAAAACTATACCAAGTCTGTAGTGGAAAACACACGTGAGTGTGCATGTTTAAAAAAGAACATGTTACAACAATCTAAGTACGCTATCTATCAATGGTGAGGATATTACATCAATATTTAAGCACTAAAAGCGCTCCTCTGGTTCCCTGAGGAGTGTTGTACACCTAATATAAAACTGATCTGATTTCATACCAAATATAAAATTTGATCTGTTCGCATGGTATACAGAGGCCCCAGGACTGGTGCATTTCTATAAAGATCACAGCAAATGGGAAAAAAAACTAAATAAATGAACTAGGTTTGGCCTCACTAATAATAAAAAAACAAAATGCATCGACATGGACAGGCGCGGAAGTAAAACTCCAGAATCACTGCAGTAACTACAAGTTCAATTTATTATCTGTCATTTACACACTGCAGCTGCTAGAAGAGTTGATTATTCATTTGGTCATTAATGCATGCCTCCATAGATGGTTGTGTGTGTATATAGTTGTCACCAACATGGAAACAAAATGCATATATTTTGAATTGCCTTGATTTCATTTTTTGGATTATAAGAGAACATTTTCATATTGAACGTTATCAAACAGTAAATGCTGTCACTAATCAAGGAGTGTCTTTAGCTTCTTGATTTCATAACTGACACTCAAGTAGCAGGATTTCAAATAAATTTCAAGAACAGCTTTACAGTGCGCATGCTACTCGCCCATTATAAAAACATAGCTTGATACTTGCGTTATGAAAACTACCGAGAACGTCACAGACACACACATACACACATTCTCTGCAGGCAAGACCAAATGAACAAAAAAGGGAACAGAAATGTTGCGTAAATGTATGTTTTCCCATTAAAAAAAGGCATATTCTTTCTACATCACTGCTATTATTTGTACATTTTTGGACATTAGAGCCACTGGTGTTAAATGAACACTGCGGATATGGAACATTTACATCATTGCTACTCCATTCACTACTATCATTATCCATAAAGGCATAAATGGGTAGAGCACATTAGGTCAAAAGGACCTTATTTAAGTGTGCAGTTCTTTTGTTTTATGTCGAGAAAGTCTATCATGCAAGTGCCACTGAAATCATACAATCAGAAGTGACCTTTAAACCACTGGATCAAAGACTGTCCATAGAAAGATGCAGATATTTGTCTCAAGACAAATATGAAGCCAGAAAATGCACCACGTCTTCTCCCAGTTAAGGTTAAAAAACAACCCAAAAATTGTTTTTGTCTGTATTCTAGTCCCATATTCTGTCCTGATATCTTGTGAAACTGCATATTTCTGATACTCGCTTTACACAGATTTACACATTTTTTTTTGTCCTGACCCATTAATTTATGCTTCATCCTGGACTACCTTTTACTTTTACTTAAAAATCTCCATTCCAATGGTTTGTGGCAAACCAATCTGTAATCTGTCATTTGTGGCCCAGAAGTGCAAAAAAAAAAAAAATAAATAAAAATTCATGATATGTAACCCCAGTAAAATACTTGGCATTAATGTGAGATTACCACTGTTTTTTTATTTTACACCATTTGCAACATCAGAAATAAAAACAAAGCAAATAAAGTCAAAACTAACTCCACATTCTCTTCTCCTGCATACAATCTGATGAGCCGCGTACACGGTGCTCCCAAACCCTTGATGATGTAAGTGTGCCGCTAATATGGAGGGAAATAAGACCAAACTCACAAGCACAAAGAGTCTTTCAGGAAGTTATTCGTTAATAACATCCAGCCTTTAAATAAAGGTGACGCTTTTAAAATTGGACAGCACAAAAAAATGTGGATTAAATTAAGAACAATTGTAATGAAAGCTACTTTCGTATATGCAGTCAAGGGGGTAGCAGTGTTGTGACTGGAGGTTAGCATACGTTGGAGGTTAACATACACACACATACACACACACACACACACACTCTGTACATAGATAGGGTGGATCAAGTCCACCGTGCAAAGCTGTTGTGGCCTATATACGACGGGCCAACAAAAATGAAACAAAGAGCATGAGTTGGGAATAACTGGCTAAGCTTTCATTCAGTATGACTTTCTAAATCCACAGTAAAGGCAGGCAGGTCAAAATCTAGCATTCAAACCACCATGACAGTGGACCAGTGATAGTGATTTCACCCTCATACTGATTACAAATGACTCCGTTCTCATTCTCAGTTCTCAAGCCTCATTCTGGTATTACGGAGAACTACCCAAAGACATTCATTCTAGTTTTAGCTCAATACTGTCCACGTTTATACCTGCATTTGTGGTATGTGGTAAACATGCCCCAATAACAGACGGTCATTTATCCAAAGTCGCTGGACAGAATTTCGGGCAAATGATTTGCAACGTGTTTAATTGCAGTGCATCGGTGCAGTTGTACAGCAGTAATGCAGACAGTGCAGCCCCCCCCCCCCCCTCCCCCATTATCCATTCCAAGTGGATACATTTTCACTAATATTTACATGTACCCCATTACTTTCAGCTCTCTAGCAGAAAGAGGCCGGTAAAAAGGTTCATGTCCAATATTTTTTTCTTTTCTTTTTTTTTTTACAATTTATATTTCATTTTCTACCACAATAGTCAACAAAAGGATAAAATATTAAATCTATGTTTGTCAGCCAGATCAAGGTAAAGCTATCTTTGGTCACAAAAAGGAAAATTTGAGAACTACAAGGATATTAAAAAATAAAACAACACACACACACACATTCAAAACCATTACAAACCATAACAAAGTGTACCTATTTGCAACAGAGAATAAAATGTTTAAATAAAACCTAAAAAGCCAGTGTTCCTAAACAGTGGTGAGATCTGGGGGATGGTAGAGTAAGGGACGGAGGAGAATATGGGTCACAATTTGATATTGTACCAAGGTTTAGGGATGTGTGCCACACAGCGAAAAACGAAAAAAAGCATAATTTGAATTGGACTACGCAGTAGAAAATGTGTCGTTTGTGTCCCGCTTTTCCTCCCTCTTCCCGCCTTCCTCTGCCCCCGTTTCCGGCTCCTCTGTCACTTCAGGAGTGCAGTAGCGTTGGAGCAGCTGGTGAAGATGCTGCTGAAGGGTATCAGGTCGCAGCGCCTCCGGGGTGTCTTCCAGCTGCTCCAGATGTGTGTGTTTGCTCTGGCCGTCCCTCACCACCGTCTTCTTCTGAGTGCGCGACTTTCGTAAGCAGGCTCTATAAACATCAACAGGAAGAAGCGTTAGAATGAAGCAATGTACAATAAACTGTGCGCCGGCGTCAACCTCATTCCTTTACTCTTCTTTTCCCTCCTGGATTTCAGGAAACATGCAGAGGGAAGATGTTATTAATGTTAATGCTGATACACACCTTACAGATATGTTTCACTCCACAACAACTTCACTTGACACACAAAGGCTGGTTTACAGCATCATACACACTGCAGGTTTGTTTTCTTACATATTTTAATTGACCACCATGGTATTAGCTTATTGCCGGAGCCTCCTTTTTAGTATTATAACCTTAATAGTCAAGATAATACTTTCTTGCTATATGACTCAATCTGAAATGCAAATTTTGGTTAACAGTACTGTTAAAGATTTTTAATAATATCAAAAAGATTAAACTTGTAAATATGCATTCTGTTATAGTGTGTTCATTCTCACAAGGAGGTAGCTATGCCTTAGAGCCCATCTGCAACTTCCCTCATACCATAGTTTAACATTTAAATTTAGGGTTGTTGTGCTTAGGGCTTTGTTGACTGTGGCTTTTAAAAGAGCGTTTATTGAAAAGCTCATTGAAATTCAGCAGACAGACGTTTCGTGGCAAAAGGGTGCTATTAATTATCATAGGTTTTAGTGCTTTACGTCAATGACACTGTGTGCCCTTATTTGTGGTATTAATTCTCATGCTTGCTTATCAGTTGTTAATGGGCTACGTGTTAAAATAACAATGTTTGTCCAAAATAAATGTTTTGTTTTATGCTGTGCTCCTACACCACAGCAAATCAAGCCATTATCCAGACCTTCTGACCACAGATCCATCTTCCTTCACCATCTCTTTTTCCACTAAATGAGGCAAGTGCATTTTCTCAAAGCCCCCAGCATAACTCAAGGCCTGCACATCACAAAACAAATACGAAGCAAAACACTTTAGACAAAACATGTCGATGATAATAATTCTGGCATTAAGACTAAGCTCACACATTTCACACAACAAACCTTTTCAAAGTCATCTTTTGCCGAGGGGAGATCTGCTGACAACAAGGGGTCGCCGAATTGTTTTTCCTTCCGCTCACCCTGTACTACCATTGTTTTGACGACCTTGCTGACTTTTCGCCCGTGGACAGGCTCTACTTCAAACCCAGAGGCTCTGACACCACCAACAGTTAGGGGTTCAGAAAAGGTCACCTGTAATTTGTTTTGGTTTTTTTTACATTAACATGGCAGACTTTATCACATGTAACACAGTGCTCTTTACACATAAAAGGGAAATGAATACTTAATAGACACACACTCACCTCGGTCTGTTCTCCCCCACTCTTCACTACTGTCCTCTTCACCACTTTCGAGAAGCTATCGTCCTCGTCTACAGTAACAGCTTCTTGCTGACCTCCCTCCACCATCACCTCCTCTCGTTCCACACCATCTGCTGACACATACTTGCGGATAATTCTCCTCGTGACCTGTGCAGATGCAAGAAAAGACATGGTGGTACCAATTTAGACAAAACTACAAGGACTGCAGAAATGTTTTCTTTTTTCCAGTTCACTTCAAAAAAGACAACCCCTTAAATCTTGATCTTGCAACATCTCCACAATCTTCTGCCATCAAAGAAAAACCAACATGTTAATGGCACCAGAGGTTTAGTGTGTAAATATCATCAAACCTTCAAAACGTACTGATCACACCCCAGTCCGTACAGTTCACGAAGATAAATTAAGCCGCAAGACCAACCTGTTTTCTTGAAGTCTTAAAAACCAGTGTATTCATATATATCCTCATATTTAGTCTATAGCATTCTAACCTTATCTGTTGATAAAGTTGGGAGTCTTTCACCTTATCTGTTGATTGATTGATTGATTGATTGATATGAACAAGACAATACAAGTCAACCTGAAAACAGGAAATGTATTTTTATATTTATTTACTAACAGCCTTTTAAACTCTAAAGGGTATAGAAAAGCTAGAAACGGTCCTGTAAAAACAAACATTCTATTAAGCCATGTAAACATCTAAAGTGGACATCAGGGGGAAGAATACAAGAAAAATAT
Organism: Brachypetersius gabonensis; assembly: GCA_037577145.1. NCBI lineage: Eukaryota > Metazoa > Chordata > Actinopteri > Characiformes > Alestidae > Brachypetersius > Brachypetersius gabonensis. Next base: position 5,322,763 of record JBBJLR010000013.1, on the reverse strand, counting down.
AAGACATGGGAATCATGATTAGCGAGAATTTTAATGTTCTTCCTAAGAAATTAAGGATGGAAGAAATATAATTTGGAGAGTTTTTTTGTCTGCAGTATTAAGCATATTTGAGTGAGAGCTGCTTACCTTTTTAACCACTATGTTTCCATGCTCATCGGTGTATTGCTCTTCTGTGACTTTCTGAGGGGAAATCTCAGGAATGTCATCTCCCTAGATCAAAAGAAAAGGCCAACATCAACTCATGCCATACAGTAGAGACAAAGACTGCAGCACACGATTAATCATTCACAGAGTGCAAAGTATACAGTTTGTCTTTGGATGCTAACAGTAGGATGTAATACAATTAAAACAAATAAACCAGGCGTGTCTAACTTCAGTCCTGGAGGGCCGTGATTCAGCACGTTTTGGTGATTTTCCTGCTCAGAAACACCTGCTTCAGCTTGCCAGTTAATTGTTAGGTTTAGTGAATGTGTTTGAGGAGGAGAACCATCAAACTGTGCTGGACACTGGCCCTCCAGGACCGGAGTTTGACACCCCTGAAGTAACCCATTCAAATGTAATTGTGCACAACATTAAACATTTATATTTCTGTAGCCAGCATTCCGCAGAACCATGTATTGGTAAAACATTAAGTCGGGTATCTGTTTGCTAATTAACACTCTTCCTAATGATTAAATAACAAAAAAGACAAAATCCATCAGGAAAGATTCTTAAAAAAATTAAATTTGTCTTTAGCACCTGTTCAATGTTAGTTTGTTGGAGCGATGTACTGCTTGTAGGGAATAACGTAGAAAATGTAATTAAGTATGAAGCCTACTAACCTTTAACAATTCACACCAAAAGGTCCACCACAGATAAATTCAGTAAAACTGTAAAATTTTCCAACATGCACGCCTGAACAAATACCTGGATTATAACTCTGCGCCGTACCACTCGGGTAGTCAACACCTCTTCCTCAGAACTATCAGACAGCAAGCCTAGCTCCTCTGCTATTTCCTGAGAGTTGGAGATCCATTATCGGTATGGAATAGACTGAAGGCAAATTCTTAAATATTTGCAAATCACACCATGCAAAGCCAATGCACTGCTAAGTTTTCTATTTTTTTGTTTTAGTCCAAAGTGTGTTCCGCAATTTATTCACATGTATTATATAAGGAATCATCTTTTCAGGCTTTAGAACAAGTCAAATACTATGTAGGTACTGTTTAGGTGAAAATGTTCATGAAGAAATGGCACTGTAGAAATGAGTTTGGAGTTAATAAAAAAAAAAAGTGGTTTTTTCTGGATTGTTAAGCAGAAGACAAGTGAGAGGGAATCCTCAAGTTAGCTACAATAATTCCAGTCTTCAAGTCAGTGACATATCAATAAATTAGTGTCTTCAAATGCTCTACCACTTTGTATTATGTAGTTAAATTTGTGTGCATGCAGACAAACTAAAAAAAAAAAACGTTTTGCACAGTTCAAGATATTAGCCTTGGCTAAGGGGTTGCTGCATTCTCTCTGGGAAACAAGCAGCTGGGCAACAAGCCATGATCGCTCTCATGCTCAAGGCTTACCCTTCCTAGAGAATCATCGTCATCATCATATTGGGCTCCCTCTCTTGGAGGTAGCTCTTCTGCAAAGGAGTGTTCATCTGCATACCTATAAGGGTATGCTATGTCTTCACCATGCTCACCTACATATACATCCTCTGGCTCAAGAACAATGGGTACATCAAGTTCCTCACTGCCCCAAGATATGGGACGTTGTCTATTATCTCTTCCTATGTCTGATGTTTTTGGTTTGCCAGTCAAATAGTCAACATCTGGGGTACTTGGCAAAGATGGAGGTTCCTCAACTTGGTAAATGGTACCAGGCATAGCTAACAGTTCTCCTGAGCTAATCTCCAGATCTGGCTCAGATGTATCTGAAAATGTTTGTCTGCAATCAAAGAAATCAGGATCTGACTCTAAGCTCTCTGCATGAACAAGTCCTGCCTTAACCTTTAAATCAACATCCATCAGCCTAAAGTCATCCGTAATGTCTGTGGATTGTTCAGACACCTTGAGCTCATGAGTCGCTTCTTCGGAACCAGGGGCCAAAGCAGTTCCTTTGGAGACTAGGCCTAGTTTGTCTCTATCAAGTGTTGCTAATGTTTTCTCAAATTCTGAAAGTACATGCTCAAAGTCAGGGGATAGTTGAAAAGAGGCAGTTGCCCCTGCAGGCACATTTCCAATGGAAATTTGTGAATCTGTAGATTGTGCAGAAGCGGATTCGATAAAGACAGGTGAAAGGGGACTCATATCTGTGAATGACAGCTCACTGCCTGGAGACTTTGACACCACATCTTTGTAATCAGGAGGGGCATCATCAAACCTTAAAATGCTTGAGGTAGAGCTGCTTAAATTAGGAGTCACAGTCCTATGAGATCCTTCCTTGTTGAACTGAAACGGAGTTGTAATTTCTTTAAATGATCCAGAGGATTCCTTGGGCTGCTCAAGGGATTTCTTGACAGACGTAGGATGTGCAGTTTCCAAATTGGAACTAAGAGATGTGCCTCTCTCCGATAAACTGAGCAAAGACTTTGGGTCACTAGCACCTGACTCTATGGATGAGTCTCCAGTCAAAGAAGATGCAATTAATTTTAGCTTGTGCTCTAAAATGGCCACTTTACCACATTCTTGGACTGTTGATGAGCTGTCCTCACTGACTATGGCATCTTTGTGCAAGGTGGCATAATACTCTTCTCCTTCACTGAGAGTTACCCCTTTAATGTTTTGTGCTTTGAAATGAATATCCTTTTCTGAAACTTTGTCTTGTAGAGCCTGAAAGGAAATTGAGGATGAGCATGAATTAAATCTGTTTTGTTTCACTATTCACTTCAGTGGGCATGCAAATATTTTTACTGCACACTGATTTCCCTCCTGGGATCAGTTACATTTCTTGAAAAAACAAACTCACACAAAAGGTAATGAGATCCTTTGCTGCTGTACAACAAATCATGCATTTCTCAGAAGCTCTAAAAACCTTTCGGAAAACGTGTTAAATAGCATTCACATAATCCACACTGATTATGGGTTCTTCGATCAAGATTGATGGGTTAGTGGATCCAGAACAACAAAAGGCAATCCTTCCAGCATGTTACAAATGTTACAGCATTCCTCCAGGGTGGCACACAGGGGTTGAAGTACAGTGACATGCTAAGCTTCTTACCCTGGCCTTGATTTGCTGACAGGCTAGTGTGGAAGTAGCATAGTCAATTTTTTCTTCAAGATCCTGATTGTCCTGGAGCAGCAGTTGCTGTTTAGCCACCTTAACGTCGTCACTGCTTCCTTGGCTGCTTATTGGACCTCGACCATCCTCAACTGCAGAAGACCGTTTCATTTTCTTCTCTCCAGAATGAGTTACCTGTCTTGTTTCAGTATAATTATTACCTTGTTTTGATTCTGAGTTCAATTCGAGACAAGCAGGTGGCGTGTTCCTGCCACTACTGAAGTCTTCACTGACAGGTTGCTGGGACTCCACTGGAGGCTCTGATTTTATGTCCTCTGATTTACAGATAGTCTCAGTTTGCGACCTAAATTGTTCAGTATGAAGCAATGCAACATCACTTGCACAGTGAGATGTGTTGTCTTGTCTTCTTACATGATCTGAAAACACTGACATGGATGGATATGTTTTTTCAACTAAATCCTTGCCCTGTGTTTCAGATGTTATTGACTCAGGGGATTCTGGGCGGAAATCACAGTCTAATATTAGTGACTCCGGTGTAATACTTCGGGTGAATTCTATTTCTAATCTAAATGCTTCAGGAGATGAGCACCTAAATGTAGAGTCAAATGGTACTGAGAGGGGAGACACCGATCTAGACTCGTATTCTAATATGTCAGAACCAGGGGAAAAAGGTCTTTGCTCAGTGTCTGTGCATTCCTGTGGTACAGAAGTAGAAAGCAATGTTTGTATATCATACATTACAGATGGTATGTGTGTTACAGCAGATTCATTTGTCGCTGACATTGGACTAAATCGAATTTCATGTTCGACTGGAACTGGCGAAGAGGCAAAAAAATCAGGTATGGGAGAGTCAGGAGACAGCCTCTTGACCTCATTTATAGAAGACACTGAGTCTGGGGAAGAGGGACGACTTTCAGGCTGAAGCAGCATTACATATGGTAATGAAGGCGTATGCTCGGGTACGGGTGACTCTGGTGTGAGTGGCCGAAATTCATTTACCGAAATAAAAGACTCCGGTGAAGAAAGCCTTGGGTCTGAGATTTCTTTCTGGTACCCCTGCCTCCCTCCAAATAAGGAATCAGGGGATAATGCATAGATTTCATCTGTGAACTGGAGAGATTCCCTATCAATTTGGTTTGACTGTAAAGATCTCTCATTTCCATTCTCAGAACTTTGTGAATTCTCAGAAGCAGCCTTGTCCGTTGTGCATATCGGAACAACTTCCATTCTGCATCCAGTATACTCAAACACACCTGCTTTAGAAGAGAAGGTTTCACCCTTGTATTGGGGATCACATATGTGAGATCTTAAAGTCAAAGGTACAGCTTTGTACACAAGTTTATACTCAGGCACTATTCTGACCGTCTCTTGGTACAAAGGAATGGGCATATCTTCAGACACAGTCTGATTGTCCCTTTTTGACAAGTCTATGTACTTTTCACTGTTTGGTCTAACATTTGGAATTAGTGTCTGTGATACGAATCTGTCCTCCAGTGGTGATGCTTCATCCTGTTTGATTTGATCATGCATAGGTACATGTTCAGTACTAGATTCTGTGAATTCAGAGGATGATAATTCTAAAATGTCACATTCATCTGACATGACAGATTGTGGTGAGCATGATCTATATCCAGAAACTGGAAGTGTATTCTCAGGGAAAAATACTGTAAATTCAGGAATAGGTGAGTCAGGTGAAAATGGTCTGCTTTCATCTACTGATTCAGGTGATGATGGCCTATGACAAGAAACATCATCTATAACAGCATAGAACCCATCATCTGTATGTGATGACAGAGACTCTAGAGAGGATGATCTGTGTCCTATCATTGGAACTAACTCAACCAACAGTGGAGAATATTGTAGTACAGGTGAATCTGGAGATAGAGGTCTATCGTCAACTTCTGATACAAACGAATCTGGCGACTCTGGTCTCTGCTCGGTGGTGAACAAGTCTCCAAGAAAACATTCATATTCAGTAGAGTCTGAACACACTGATTCAGGTGAGTATGATCTATAGCCAGAGACTGGAAGGGTATTCTCAGTGAAAGATGAATTAAATGCTGGAAT
>JBBJLR010000013.1:5292744-5306728 GCA_037577145.1 Brachypetersius gabonensis | reverse complement strand
TGTGAAGCTGCTTTGTGACAATGACCATTGTTAAAGGCGCTATATAAATAAAATTGAATTGAATTGAATTGAATTAAATATCTCTGATTATGCATATTATTTGTCTGTCTATTATCATTATCAGTGTTTTAAACTGACTATAAAGGGAGTCTTTTGGCAGGGCTGAGTGAGTCGATAGACTCTGCTGTTGATTAGTGCTATGTTAGGTTTTTTTTGACAAGGCAGCATAATTCATCAGAACACCAGCACCCAAGGTCTGTGGGTGGACGGTTTCACTTGTATTTAAGGGGTTTGGGTTTGAGTTTGAGTTCTCATTGTGGGTGGGTTAACGTTTGGCGTTGGCTTTGTGTTTAGTTCTGTGTTTTTGAAAACATATCGGCCCTCTTGACTTGTTTTGTTTACGCTTTGTAAAATAAAGTACACAAAGTATGGAAGTCTGCGCCTGTCCGCTTTGGAGAGCCACGAGGAGACGCGGAACTCGTTCGGGTACTTACTTATTTATTATGTACTTATTTGGGACTCAAGAGTCAAAAGTGCAGGATTCGTTCTGTTTTATTATTTTGGCACCATCCAGATTATTTTCCCTATAGCCCAATTGTGTTAGTTATTAGATATCATGCTTGTGCCATTATAGCTATTACAGTCTTTATTCATCATAAATCAAATTATTTCTGTTTTCTCACAACAAAAATCATTTCAAACGAGTTCTTCTAACCGGTTTAAAGGGCTAAACAGGTTAGGGGGCTGCTAACCTGAATATCTTTCAGCCATACATGAACTAATCATGAATTACCACACATATTACTAATCACTCAATATTAAAATTCCAGTAAACAGTCCTACCTGTAGCACTTGTCCCCTCTCTTTCCATCCATAGTCTTAAGAGGGCATGACTTTGGTCCTGAAGTGAATTAGGATTCTCCACTCTTATTTGATTGATCTGTTCTTCACTAAATTTAAGTTCACCAGCCAGTTCTACAAGAAGATTAGATGGAATATTTGTGCTGCATAACAGAATATACAAAACTCAATTACAATTTTCAAAAATACGTCAACCTTACAAATCTGAATCTGAATTGCTTGCTGCTTATAAAAACCTCTTTACTTACTCAATGTAAGAAGAAACACTATTAAAGTAGTGATATACTCTGAAATTTAAGAGATGCAGCGCAGAAGATTGGTGGTGACATATCAGGTGATTTCCTTGCAATATGAGGTTTCATCTGATATATTTCTGAATTTAGCAAACGTACTTTAGCTACACACACACACACACACACACATATATATTATATATTAGCATCAATGCAGTACTTAGGAAGTGTGTGTAGTCTTGGACACCATGAAAACCCATTTGACTACTTATCCAAATGCATACAGACTAAAATGAAAGCAAACCAAACCGTAAGTGTGAATTTCAGAAGAGTAATACAGTGTTACCTGTCCAGCTAAAACCAAGATGGTCAGCTATTACAGCTAATCGTCCTTCTTTCCTGTCAGCTTCATCCTGTGGGTCCACTGTAAATACCATTATCAAAACATATAAGAAAAAACACCACCAAAACATAAATTATGACAAATATATTTATATATATATCCAAGGAAGTAACACTACAGGGAAAGATCATATCTTCTAATATTGTACAATAAACACAAATACTTAATCACTGGCTTTCTCTTGAATTTAAATAACATTTTCCATTTCAAGCTTTTGATTTCTGCATGAAATCCAACCCAATATATACAAATAAATGACATTACTTTATTTGTGGTATTTTAGAGGATTCCACTGTATATTAGTCACATTCTCTTCAACAAATAATTCAAAGCTATAACTAATTATTTGTGCAGCGTAGTGTAAAATATAATGCAATACAGCAAATGTCCAGGGAAAACTATCTGTAATTCACTAGAAAACTTATGGAATGATGTGGCAGCGTATAAAATGGCCATACAGATGTCAGCAGTAATTGCAGCATGCTTTGCAGCTTAACTCCTGAATACAAATCAAATGATACTATGACATATACAAGGAAAAGAGACAGGCACAAACACAGTTCAAACATCACAGAAGCACCACAAAGAGTTGAAGCTTTAGCTACAAGACAGAGAGGCAGCACCTTCATCGCTAATGTGCTGAGGCAGATGAGAGAGAGAGAATGGGCCCCTTGTGATGGGGATACCTTGACTTCGGACTTGGCCTTTATCGGCAGGGATTCTTTCCATCTGCGTCTCAACAGGGTCGTCCCACCGAGGCCTAATGACCAAAGGGTCCTCAGGAAGAGGCATCTGCATGTCAGGGAAAGGCTCATTCTCTATTACTGAGACATCTATGGTGCTGCTTTCATCATCCGACATGGCAGCTGCCTCCTCTTTTTCTTTCTCTGCTTGAGCCAACCTCTCCACTAGCTTAGCTGCCTCATCACTAATCTCTTCAGAAAAACCAACAGACTGCTTGTGTCTCTCTGGGTGCTGCTCTTTTTTTCCAGATGTAGAAGACTGGGGTAGTTGGCCAGGCTTTCCCCTGACAGGTAGCTTTGATGGTAAAGTCTTAGATTTGCTGGAAAACTCAGTACTTGCTGGATGACACTGGTCCTTTTTAGCTGGTTTCTTGGTAGAATCACATTCATTGTAGGTCTTGGCTTTGTTAGACCTTGTCACTCTGGAGCTTACAGAGGGACCTGTGTCTGTCTCAGATTTTCTCCTTGTTTCAGGCTTAACAGGCAACTTGGGCTTTTTGTCTTTAAGAGATTCGGCCCGTTTCATAGACAGGTCATGTGCCGTCTCAGATTTAGGGGAAACAGCTTTTACAGGTATTCTTGATTTTGGTTTCTCTTCTTCCTTAGAGGAGGAAGACTTTTTTGGAGTAGAAGTAGTATGACTTTTAGAAACAGGCTTGGTTTTTGATTTTGATATTCCATCAGAAGTGGGGGAAGTCTTTTCAGGAGTTTTGGGTAGTTCTTTTACTGAGTGCTGATCCTCTGGAGAAGAATCTGATGACTCTTGGTCCTGTTGGGAATAAACTGATCTAGTAACAGTTGACACTGCTGTCTGGACATCAGTTATGACAGTGTCTGGAGAACCAAAGTCAGTCCCTGAGGGGCTATTGTCTGATAATTTGTCTATTTTCATTTCTGCCATTTCTGTTGTCTCTTGGTTTTTCTGTATGGATTTGGCAGAAGCAGAAACACCCATCTTTATAGGGATTCTAGACTTTGAGCCATCTGACTTGCCCAACTGGTCATCCTCAGGTGGAGAGTGGAGTGATGCATCTGCAGCCTCTTTAGACGACTGACCAGATTCTTCTGGTTTAATCTGCAATGTTAGGTTAAGGCCAACCTCTTTGACATTACCTCCAGGTTCTTCCCTAACATCTTCTGCAAGTGCCTCTTCAATTGGTTGCTCTCCTACTTGAAAGAAGGCGAAACCTTCCTCTTCATAGCCTCTTTTGGTCATATCTATTGCACCACTTCTGGTCATTTCAAACAGTTTACCTTCTTGGAAAAGGAAAGGGTTTTGTTCACTTGTTGGTGTACCTTCCTCAGTAGGCGTTCTTCCAGGTGTGGTGTCTGGAGTTGCCCCTTGGGACTGACGATCTACTATCAAACCCAAAATCTTTTGCTCTTCTTCTCTGACTCTTGCTGTAAATGCATCATCATCTTCTCGCATAGCACTCCAGGTGTCTGCATCTGCTCTTGCAGTTACGCCTCTAGACTTTGTTTTAGGTGTTTCTTCCTCTTCATCATCCTCTTCAGTATCATCATAAATACATATTTCTGGTTTAAATGTTTCCATTGCTTTTCCAGTAACAGTGGACACAGAATCAACTTCATTCCTTAGCCGTTCCCTGTCTAAATCTATTTCAGACGCCCCCGTATGCCTCATATGATCACCTTTAACCTCATCTGTTACATTCCCTTCTGTCTGACTATGTGATTTGCTATCAACTTGCTGGTAACTCTCTTTTTGTTTTATACCTTTGTCATTATCTTTGCTACCCCTTAACTTTCTTAGGCTTTCCTCTTTTTGTTCATCAGTTATGTTTGCTGCCCCTTCATTGCTGGATGATGTTTTGGTGGTCTGTTCTAACTGTTTGGGACCAACTGATTCCTTTTCTTTTTGTTCCTGAGAAATCTGATGGGCTTTTGTGACAGGCTTTTCTGAGACAGACTGAGGTCCCTCCATTGCTGATTCATCTGTTGACGCTGCAGTGTGGACCATGGTTTGGTGAATGTCCTCAGCTGTTTGAGGGCTCTCATGTACACCTGCTGGAAAAGGAGAGGGAGGTTGTACTTTAATAGTAGTTTCTACAGATTGTGCTACCTCTGACCCTTGTTTGGACTCAGTTAGCCCAAGGCCATCCACTGAGGATGTTTCATCTTTGGATGCAAGCCCAATCAGTTTGGTGTTTTCATGTCCTTCTTCAGACTCAATCATGGTCTGAGAGGACCACATATCTTTTTTATTGTCCTTTCTGCCTTTTGCATCTTGTTCCATCTCATCAAATGTTTTTATTTTGGCAGCCATTTTAAACATCTCTTCCTCTGGGGTGAATTTCCTCTGAGTCAAGTCACACTTGGACTCATCATCTTCCTCTGCATCCTCAGGTATGACTGATGGTTTAAGGGACATGGACAGGACCATAAGGTCTGGGGTTTTAGGATTGACCTCATAACTTACCTCTTCAGAACTTGGGGTGTCAGGGGAAAGAGGACTCTTACCCGAACTCGTCAGCTGAGACGTCTGCTCACAACTGTCATCGTCGGCACTACCCTCCTGGTCCCTGAGGAGCCTACTACGCAAATTTTCTGGGGGGAATTCGGGAGCTTTGGAGGATGTCAGGTGCCCTGCAGTCACACTGAGTTGTTCTACTGTAGCAGGAAAGGTCAAGACAGTTTTTTGCTCTACAGGGCTGCTTTCTAGAGAGTCACAGCATGGGGATTCCTTAGTTGGACTAGGCTCAATGGAGTCTGGGGTTCTATGGGAGGAGTTGTCATCCATAAGGGGACTATCTTCTAAAGAGTCCTTGTGACTAATTGTAATCGAGTCTTCAGCTACTGGACTAAGGGTCTCTGAATCTTCATGTCTAAGAGGCAGAACTAAACCACTATGACCCTGGGTGTCTGCCCTTGAGACCACAGAGACAGCAGAGGTTGATGCTGGCTGGCCATCAGAGGTTTCTTCGTCACTTAAAAAACTCTCTATAGTTTCAGAACCCCTTTTTGTTAGTTTCCGAGTCTTAGGTGGTTTAGATGATGCCAAAAGTATGTCCTTATCAACAGGGGCCTTTTCATCAAATTTAACAGTTTTGCCCCGAGATGCACTCACACACTCACTTTTTGTAGGATCTTCAGCTGCTTTTTTCACAGATGAACGCCGTAGAGTTGCTGCAGATGTCTGTTCATCAGCTGTCCTTGCACCAGCAGAAGGGGAGACAAGTAGACAGCTGTTCTTGTCCTTGATAGCAACTTTTGCTCGTGTTGATGCTTTTCCAAGTATAGCTTGACTTGGTTGCTTGGGTGATGATGAGAGGCTTTCAGGACTTGTTTCTGGAGCCTCTGCCATGCCTTCATGTTTGTCACTCTCCTCAGAACTCACGTGCACTTCCCCTTCACCTATGCTGGCACAAGATGAATCTGCCAGCCCTTCATTTCTGAGACTCTCAGAACTACTTTCAGGCCCACTATCAAGTCGAGGCTCTCTGTGTTTAGATAGATCTGATTTAACTATAGATTCTGTGGAGATAATACTACCTTCACACCGTACTTCTGACTTTTTAAACTGTTGGTATTGAGCATTGTCTTCGAGTTCTGCTCTTATGTCTGCACTAAAGTCTTTGGAATGCCTTATCTCTGGGCTAATCTGAAGTTCTTTTTCACTCTCTGGTTCCACAACATCTAAGGACACTTCTTGCCCAAGTGGAGGTGCTGTAGATAAGGACTGTGAGGACTGAGTATCTTTTGTTTTTGTTTGTGAGTGCTTTTGTCCAGATGCTACTTTGTGTTCGAAGAGTCCAGATTTTCTCTTTGAAGGGTCTTCTCCTGTCTGAAAAGCTCTCATGAGGTCTCTCACTGACATAGTCTCTTCTAGTCTCTCTGATTGACTTTTTGAGGGTTTGGCTGAACCTTGTACTTTTTTTGGGCCTGATATTTTTTGATCTTTGCTGACTGGAGATTTTTTTTCTGAAGTTCCAACTGAAGGTTTGCTGCCAGTCAGCTTTCTGCCCTTTTGCTCCTCTTCTACTTTCTTTTGAAGGGCTTTAACTTTGTCCTTGATTGAACCAATTGGTGTTTCCTCAACTACTGGTGATACAGGTGATTTTTTTGGGTGTGACGGGGCAGTTAGAAGAGAATCTTCACCTTGCGGCTTTCCTTTGCTTTCAGTTACAGAGCCTACTTTTGAGCGAGGTATGTGAGAATCATCTGTGTGTCCTTGAGGTCCTTTCTTTCGAGCAGGTTTTTTTACCTCAGCAGCATGTGTTTTATTATCTTTAAGCACAGTTGGTATAATTTTTTTGCCACCTCTACGCAAAACAACTTCAGTGAACTTTTCCTGCCCCACAGTCTCATGTGATGCAGCTCCAGAAGTCACAGGCACATCTAAAAGATATTCTTTATGGTCTTCATTGGCACCCTTTTGCCTCTGTGTCCCTCGGCTACTTCGAACATCCTTAAGGAGTGGTTTCTGACTCTCAAAAGCTGCCATCATTTTGGCTTCCTCAATCTCACAGTCTGAAAGAAGAACCCACTCCTCGTCCTTTCTATATGGCCGGCTTTCTGGTTTTGCAGAAGCCTCATCCTCATATGTTCCACTCCTTAGAATCTCACTAACTTTCTCCAAATCCTCTTTGACCTTTTCCATTATTTCAAAAGGCTCCCCTGACATCTCCTCCACCCCTTTTTCTAGAACACCCCGCTGCATAGGGCCTGACTTCTCAGATGGATCAGTGGTCAGAATGGCACTCATTTTCATCAGATCTTGTTTCATCTCTGACACCTCAGATAGTAAGTCTGGGCTTGCAAGTGCAGGAGTCTCTCGAATCAAGTGCGTTTTCAGGATGGACGTTTCAGTATCTTCATCGTCTTCCATTTCGAAAGAGGACAATTAAGGAGCAAATTAACCAAAATTTAAATTAAAGGGAAAAGAGATTTGAAAACGACATCAGGATAGGAACAGCACAAAGTTTCAAGGATCAGCACAGGACTGATTGAGGGGAGGGTCAAGTAGAATACAGAAGGGCAGATAATGGACCTACAGGAATGATCAAACAACAACTGCAAAGCAAACACTAATCAGACCTTAAAGATACTAGGGAAACAAGCAGGAAATAACTTGCTTATCCACAGTCTGTACAGGACATTCACACATGAGAAACCAAAACCAAAAATCAAGCTGAAATGACAATTTAATTGAAGCATTACAAAAACAAAAAACAAACACATGTTAACATACTGTGGAGGAGCAACACAGACAGACAAGAGTGTTCAAAACTGTTCAAGATGTAAAACTCATGTCTACATAAAAAGGGAATGAGAGAGAGAAAGAGAGAGAAAAAAACATTGTTTTTAAAAACACTTTTCCAAAAGAAAGCCAGTGACACTATTTTTTTAATTACTTTTTTGATTTTCAGGAATGAAATGATGCAAATGATGGTATGTAATTGTATCTCATGTCCATGGAAAGTTCTGCTTAAAAAAATGATCCATCCCTGATTGACTGAATAAAAAAATGGTTTTATAATATAGAACAATATCACTGAGTAGATATAAACAGAAAACAACATAATGAGTGATAAAAGCAAATTGAGCTAATGAACAATGGAGAGGAGCAAGTCAAACTGAAAGACACACCCAGACCCGCACACACACACACACACACACACACACATACGCATACACTACGTAAGCCAAGTTATTTCCATGCAAATTCAGGGTATTATTAACATGCAGCTTTAAGTGGATGGCAAGTGCCATAGCCTTATAAACACCTTATACCCTATTGTTATGTGGTGTTTTATTAAGTATTGTATTATCCTATTTTATTATTAATCAAGTATCTATGCACATATATAATTCAGTCTACCAAACTGAATGGTAATGCTTTTCATATTACAAGATCATTTACTATCTGACTTAAACAGGTAAATTACACTATATGGCTGCATATATATATACACAAAAGTATTAAGACACCCCATCAAGTTATTGAATCTTTAAGACTGTGTTATTATATCCAGAAATAACCACCCAGCACCATCCAACCACAGTCTATCCTGTAATGATCTCACCTGACCCCACTAATGATTTTGTTACTGAATTCAATCCAATCCCCCAGGAAACACACACACGCATTATATATATATACATATGCATGTGTGTGTGTGTGTATGAAAGGGAATACTAGTTTGCTTTGCAGATTGTTATGTAACATTTCATAGAGGATGGGAAGTCACACACATGCATCACCATGGCACAAATGACATTTTATTTTTGTTCATGCAAAGACAGTATCTCCTTTAAAGCTTTACTCTCTTTACTGACCAGCAATCCAGTAAAAGAAAGCTGAGAGAAAGCTTCACAAGATTATACTGTCTTGCAAGTAGTGACAAGTTGGAGTTGGACATAACAATTAGGCACTAGGTAATCTCTCAGTGTGTCTGAAATCGCGCACTTGCGCACTTTTAGTGCACTCACACTGAAAACTAAGCTAAAATTCAGTGCACTAAAAGTACCTGGATGGTGCACTGAAAACAGCCAGAAAACGCAGTGCAGAACGATGGACACTATGCGCACTAAACAGGCGCCATTTTGACCACGTAGCGGAGGGAGCGGGGCTTTCAACTAGTTTTCGAGTTGAATAATAGCGGCCAGTGAAATGCAAGCCCAAACGGAGGCAACTCTAAGTAACTTTAATAAAGTTATTTTACTGATGTATACTGCGGTATAACCGGCAGATAGTTTGGCAGCTGGAGCATCACAAGCAAATGTTAGTCCGTCACTTCCGCTAAGTGCAAAACGTCAGTGTTCCATATAGGACAGCACTTACCCATGGCAGTGTGTACTACAGAAGGAAGTGCTCAGTGCATCTGCACTGCATTTCAGTGCACTCACGTAAGTGCGCGATTTCGAACACACCCTCTGTTTTAGTACATGATGTGTTTTGGTCAGGGAAGGGAGGGGAACACTTAAAATGCAAAATTACACATTCCACATCTCAAAAACTATTCTTCTTATTATTATCAATGTTAATTAATGCCAAAGTATGTTAGGCTTTCAATCTGTAAATTAGTGGGTTAAAGCTATCATGTGAATAAAGTGCAATAAAACAAGAAAAGTGAAAAGTCTTACATTTCCCAAGTGTTCGGCTAGTCTGAAAAGAGAATCGAGTGAAACAGTTTCAGTTAGTTGTAAACCACTGACTGAACTGGCACAACAGTAGTAGGGTCATCATTTTGTCTTAATGCATGGCCATCTTAAAAACTTCATATTGTATACATATTTATTATGGTATGCAAGAGGTCCCAAATAAACAACTACAGTCTGAATTTTAAATAAAAAGAGCCACAGAACGTCTATTATCCCAGGTGATCTCTGTGTTGTGCCAGTGGTCTACACATGCAACATTTATGGAAAACATTCCTACTGGAGCCTGTTGTGTTTGATTCCGTATAGACATGAGTGACAAGTGAGGACAGGGACATGTTTCTAGTGAAACTGCTTGAGTGTTCTTGCTACGGTGAGTTTTATTGTAAGATATTTTACACTGACAGACCTTTACTGTGAAAAATGTTGTGTAACAACATGTCCTAATACTACAGTTGTTTCTGCACAATGTGCTGGAATCACCCAGACATAGAAAGCTGAGCAAAACTTCATTGCCAAAACACCAGCACATTTTTGCAAACTACAGAGTAAAGAGGACGAATCAAACGGAACCATTACTAAGATAATAGAGGAAAATATCTCCACAGTTACCTCCTCATCAGGCTCTTGATCTGAATCTGATTCCTTTGAGGAGCAAGAAGCGGTAAAAGGAAAGGAGAGCACAGAGAAAGAGAAAGAGGGACAGAGGGATACAGGACAGAGAGAAGGGAAAAGAGAAAGCAGGCAAAGCAGTTACCATAGCAACAAAATTCTTCAGCCCGGCAATGTGGCACGGCATGAGAACGGGTGTGTGGAGGACAGACACAGCTGGCAAATATGTCTAATTTGATAAAAAATGAGCTCTAAATATTGTGAAAACTGAGGATAAGTTTCCAGGTTTTGTTCAGGTTTGTACGCACAATCAACTCGAACATCTATTTGTCAAAACCGTTTGATTTGTCAAAATTTTTTCAACTATTAAATAACCATAATGCCAACCCATGCCTATGATATTACCTTACTTTGACAGAAACATCTGAACATAACCACAGCCCTAATTGCAATACTTCGCTCAAGGGAGCTTCATCATTATTGGCACCCTTGGTCTAAGAAGACTAATATTTCAATCCATGTGTAACAGTTAGTGGCACCCTTGCATGTAGTACTTTGCGCAGTTTCCCTTTCCCAACCAAACAGCATTGTTTCATAATAGTGTAAAATGAGATCCCCCCAGATCCTCCAGGGTTCTAGGTCCTCCTTTGGAACGTTCTTCTTTATCTCTTCATAGATGTTTCTAGTCTTTCAGTCACATTTCGCTTACGTATTCCCCAATCTATCTGATCAGTGATTAAGGGAATTTGATCTCAGACTGTCCGAGTATTTACAATGCAGTGTGACAAGGAGTCAAGGGTGAACATTTGATACCGGTGTGGCTGCCGGTTTTCATTAACAAATCAGCAGCACACTATTTTGAAGGCTGCAATAGTTGTGTAAAAAATACATATATGGTTTATTTTCCTAGACTAAATTTACTTCATTAAGGATAAGATTCTTATATTTTAGTGTGAAAATGGTCTTCCTTCTCAATCTTTACCAGACGTACCAATAATTATGGAGCTGAATGTATGTCAGCAAGTTTGTCAATTATCTCTAGACATTCATAAATCCAGGAGATGATTCAAATGAAATGAAGAGAGATGTAGCTAAAGCCGTGTAATATCTCAAATACGGAACTATGTGTTTATCCCTGTTCAACAGCACATGAATTACATTAAAACATGTTAACAATGAGGTTAAATGCTTCACACAGAAATACTGATTTTACTGAGTATTGTAAGAGTGCATGCATGGAGATTTCTTTTAACAGAAACAGAAAAAGGTGTTTGAGGGAGATCAGTAAATGGTCAAGAAACATTAAATGGATTCATGGCTTTTTGTCGCTTTTGTCCCATATTACAGATGTTCAATAATCATGCTTTAGAAGATGGGTGAGGTTAATTACCTTAGAGTAAACCGGTAGAGTGATATTTAGGTTGCATATAGCATTATGGGCTAGGCTTCTGTACGATCTTGGTTCTTTCATGAAGGACAACCGACCACAAGGCTCCTGAGTATTGTCTCGTATCTGCAAAACAAAACCAAAAATATATTATTAAGTGACAACGAGCTTCCTAAAATGCAATTTTAAAACACAGTCGATAAGGATTTAGTACTTTTGTAGCAGTACAAAACTGTGAAACAGCTTCAACATACACATTTCTTCATCTCGGCTATCATCAGATTATCATGTGTCCCAGTTTACAGTACCTGACTTGCTAACGGCAGAGTATGAATGTAAGTCAGACAACTCACTTTTATAAAGAGGGCTAGTCGGTTTTCTTTGAAGGCAAAGAAGCTGAAGAGATGATGCTGACCGCTTTTAGTCAGGGGGACTAAGTTTCCAAAGCAGTCTGCATAGATTGGTTTTCCCTCAAGTACCTTTAATGGAATGGAACAATGCATTGATTGACATGTTAAGATCTCACAAATGTAGATTCCAAACATGATCATTTGTGAATTTTGATTTTTTAGTAATGTTCATTGTTTGAAAGGAACACTACCACACAAAGTCAACAAGTCAATAAGAACTTTTAACATAATATATAGGTACTCTGTTAGTGCTCCCTTATATACAGTGTTACAACAAGGCTATCCAAACTAATTGTAATTAGTATTAAAACACTCACCTCCACATCCCGACTGCGAGCCACTTCTGTGAAGTTCTCCTGTTGCTCCAGAGTTTTGTCTATCTTGTCATCAGTCATGCAGAAGCAGCGCAGGCGTGCCTCTATGGGGTCATGTGTTTTGGCAAAGACGACAAATTTGGCCATGTATGGCACACAGATAATCTCTCGATACACCTGTGTGGCGAAGTTGACTGACTCTTGGGCCTGCCGGCAATCTATCAGCCAGAATCTGTACAGTGAAAGATGGAAATATAGTGAGTAAACTTTACTTTGATGTTCAGCCTTACATGTACTGTTTATTTTAATTAGGGCTGAACAAGTTAACATGTTATTATTGTGTTAAATCATTATTTACTTAATGCAGACAATTATTTTATAGCACATTAAAACAGTTTTATTACTATTATTTTGATTATTATTATTTTGCTGCTTTTTTGTGTTATGATTGTAGTTCTGGACTCTGAGGGTAGCTTGTTTTTCTATAACAGACTAGATAAAACATGAATGCTTTGGCAATGGCAAATAGCTTTGGTTTAATATTTGAATACATTCATTTTTAAATTGAGATTTACACAAAATATTGTAACTGCAACTGAGTAAAAGGGAATACTGCTGTTAAAAAGCACCTTATATGTTTGCATATTAGTGTTTGCAAACCAAATGTGATTGCACTTTTGTTCATGTAGCAGTACTTTCAAAATAAAAGTGCACAATACACTACCATTTAATTAATTGTTGGATTTTGCGTATAACAATGCGATTCATCTCAGAAAAGTGTTGCCCAGCATTCAGTTTAATATTCATTTATAGATTTTTTGGTTTGTTAAATCCCAATTTAGTGATTTTTTTTTTTAAACTGTCACTAACTCAACATGATAAGACAACAAGAATGAAGAACACGAACTACGATTGTTGTTGAGAAGCAATGCCAATTATGCTATCTTGATGCAAAATACATTGAAAAATTGAAACAATATCAAATAAAATAACACAATTAAACCATATCATCAGGACCTACCTTGCAGACACATTCGTGGTGAAAGACACACAGTCATTAATAAAAGTTAATGGCGTGGTTCCAGTTATGTCTTCCCACTGAGCCGGTGTGGTTCCACCTAGAGGAATGTACAGTGGTACACAAACGTGCATCAGTAATTGGCTGATAGGTGGTTACTTGCTAATGCTGTCTGTTGTCCAGATCTGCATGCCTGGCTATGCTATTACTTTAATGAAACTGTTAATGACGTGTACATGTGAATCCCCTCACCCGTGATGCTGCACAGCAATCGGAGTGTTGGCGTATCTCCCCCAAAGCCATTGAGTATGGGGTCTGAGGTATTCTTGGGGACTGGGATCGTCATGGTGATGGGTTTATGGAACTTCCTCCTACGGGGCTCCAGAGTGACTATCGGACTGAATGTAGCTTTGTTTCCTAAGATTTTCCTCACCACATCCATATTCACAGGCTGAGCCTAATTGAGAAAGAGGGGAGTATAAAATGAATGATGCATGTCCACAGTACTACTAAATGTAATTTTATCATGTCACTGAGAGACATGACTTTTGTTGAGAATAGGGAATTCGATGAGGGCAATTATAGCCATACAGCTATGGAAAAAAATAAGAGATCACTTTTCCCTTTTTTCTGTTCATTATTGCAGTGTGAGCTGTGTAAAAATAAGAAACGCCTCAAAATGTGTTGTGAGTGCAGTAGTGTTTGTATAGCAGCTATAGTCACACATGCACACACTCTGCTTTGAACATTTGTGAGGTCTGAGGGAGGCTGCCGTTAAAGGCAGCCTGCAGGTTAGATCAGTGTGTTGGTGTGTTCACGGGTCAGGGTGCCTGTGTGTAGTCAGCAGGTGGACTCCAGGCTTGTGATGAGCTTGGAGGCAC
>JBBJLR010000013.1:5281927-5292641 GCA_037577145.1 Brachypetersius gabonensis | reverse complement strand
GTCTCTACCCCACTGCAGGGGTTCTCCTACACTTCCCTGCTCCCTTTCCCTCAGTTTGTGTGTTTCAGGACTGTGGCAGGGTGGGAAGCAAGACCCGGACTGGATTAGGACCAGGAGTGGTCCTCGGAGAGGACTTATATTTATAAGACAATCAATTATTTGTAAATTTTCTCCAAGCATTTTTTGTTTGGAATTTTGAATCAAGTGTGGCCAATAGTGTATAAAACAACAGTGACATTCACATATTACACACACACACTCCAACACATTACAAAAGCAATAACCAAAAAGACCATTATGCGGGGTTTTTTTAATGGTTGTATATGTACTGTATACAATACAGTATTTATAAATACCTGTAAGCCAACTCGAATGCGTTTTGTGAGTGCTCCTTCTGGGAACACAGCCTGGACTTGCGGTACTACTGTACTGCTCAAGATCCCACCCTCTGGACCAATTAAATTACTATCCTGTTTGATCCGGGACACCACTGCAAAGTACTGTGGGAAGTCCCGAGTGATTATGCGGCAAACACGTTTTCGCTCCAGCTCCTCTGGAGGATCCAACTCTAAGAAAACAGGAGATCGACATGACACGACACGACATTATTTGTAACATACAGAGTAAGTAATGGCAAAAGTTTTAAGGTCGAGCTTCAACAAGTGAAAAACAAATAAACAGATATGAGGAATGGATAGACTGACTTTTACATAATAGGCGCTTAATTTTTTTTCAGAAAAAAACAATTTACTGTTCCAACAATATCTTGAAACAACTAAGACCCATCATATACAAAAAAGGAGATATTGGTGTAAGAATTCCACCTTCATCCATGCCGTTGAGGATCTGATTGAGCTCTTCCTCTGTGTATTCGCAGTGATGCTCTTTCCAGCTTTCTCCTGTCTCACTGCGCAGAATCACCAGCTCTCTCTCCTTCCCTCTCAGAGCAGCAAAGTGAGGGATCTCCACAATCACAGGTCTGAAAGCCCACACAAAAAAACAGATTTACACAAATTATTCTTTAGAAACATACCAAGGTATGAAGTGCCTGTTTGTGTGTCGGGGTGTTATGTAGCATCTGTTTTTCTGTATATGAGAATTCAAAAGCACATTCAGAATGACACATTATTCACCAATGTTCAGGATAAACATCAAAAACTATAAATGTCTAACCACAGGAGCTATGAAAGCTGAGGCTGCTACAAAAATGCCCATGCCAGTACAGCACATATGTCAGGTGTGCAAATCTCTGCTCCTGGACATTTAGTTCCAACCGCTGTCTAATACACATGGTCCATCAAGCCAGAGGCCGGGAACATGTGAACATTAGGGTGAAATGCATTCAGTCAGAGATGAAGCATGTACAGTAGATGATATCCAGGAGTAGGACTGAACAGGCCTGAGGTACAATAATGTCCAGAGTTACTGGCACTCTTCATAAAGATGAGCAAAAACACTCGCAAATATCTGTAGTCTATCATTTTGATCTTGCCACAATAATATAACAATATTCCCAACAACATTTATAAATTCTCACAATTCACTTGGTACTTTTCATAGCATCACTTTGTCAAATAATACACAGTGAGCTCTCTGTTGTAATGGAGAATTTTGGTCTTCACACTCTCAGCATACTTCATGTGTTTCCATAGGGTCTGGTTTAGAGGCCACAAGGTTAGCTTTGTGATCATTGTGGATTTGGAGGTACACTTTTGATCACTGTGAGATCTAACCACAGCCCTAGATCATATCTCTACCACATTTTGAAATAGGGTAAACAGATAAACCAGGTCCTTTTCTACATCATCCTTCAAGTTCCAATAATGTTTAGGAACTCATGCTCATGATTTAAACGTAGAATAGGTTTTCCATTAGCAAGCCTGTCAATATAGTTTTTGAGAGAGTCTCCAAAACTACTTATGATGTCTAAGTAGTTTTGGAGACAAGGTAACAACAGACCTTCAGTATTCTTTTTATGTATTCTTTTATCTTACCCATTGTAATCAGGGTTTTTGCCCTCATTATCACCTGATATTTCGACCACACTGAAACAGGTAGTCACAAATGACTTCTACTGAGTTCTTATAGTCTCATAGGGGTTAAATATGAATAGGATAATTCTTCAGATTGCAAGGCTGGCATTTATTGTATTTTTAGATTTTCTATGTTTATTTTTTAATAATTTTACTTCACTGACAGTTTTTTCTCATTTTCTCATGTAAGATAAAATTGACAAACAACAGATGTTCCCATAGCCTTTTTGCTCATCTTCAAGGTGGCAATAATTCCTAGTGGCACTGAATCTTGTCTTCATGATTTGTCCAAACATGTCAAAACTACAAAAGTGCAATGCTGCTCGATTCTAGACATTCTGAATTAGTTGTCAGCAATTTATCACAAAGCATCTGTGTTAAAAATTTTGTGTTGAATAGAAATGAAGTCTTTTTACATTAACTTACATTCAGTGTAGACATTACTCGTAATCCTGCGAAGTATTACTTTTGGAGATACAAAGTTTTGTTCCAACAGTGACTATACAGCCATAGAAAAAAATAAGAGACCGCATCATTTTCTTTCTGGTTATTGCTTATGTAATTTGTGGGAGTGTGTCTGTGTAAAATGTGCATGTGACTATTATTTTGCGTAAATAATGCATATAATTAATTTATTATAGCTTGGAACTGTTAAACTACACAACAATTACATTATTTTACAACAGCAACAATTAAAATAGTGATGTTAAGTGCAGAGTGTGTGCATGTGTGACTCTGTTTCATCCCATCAGAAACTGAACCAGGAGTGAAGCTGCTGGAATGCAGCACATAGAAAAGCTGCTGTACAAACACTACTGCACTCACAACACATATGGAGGCGCAGCTCACACTGCAGTAGTTCAGAAAAGAATAGCAACCTGTGCATTTTACACACACATTGCCGCAAACTGTACAAACAGTGAAAAGGAAAAAAGAGAAAAGCTATTTTTTCCATGGCTGCATGCTTGAGACAAATGATGGACTCTATGAATAGAAAATTGTGTTGGGCGGTGTTTAAAACGCAGAATCAGCTAAAGCCTGTCCAGGTATAAACTCTGTATATGTTGACAACAGAGGTAGAATGACTGTAGACCTACAGCAACATTAACTTAAGATATCACAATATCTGATTTCAGTGCATGACTGAAAAGTTGGCCATGCTTTTCACACGCTCCCGTAGCTTTGTAACAGGTTTAGACACAACTCATGATGCAAGGGCAAAATGTAAAACAGAAAAAGACCAAAGTGAACCTAAAAAGTATACACAAAAGCACAATACACCAACACAGTCTCACTAACAGACACATTAAAAAAACAGAAGGTAAAAGAAGGACAGAAGGAGAAGAAAGGGTATGGGACCAGCATCCATGGATTGTTTCATATGCGTCACTCCTACCCCAGGAATTTGGTCCCTGGTGGCCCCAGCTGAAGAATGCGGCTAACCAAACTCTCACCCTCATTCAGAGGGGGCGGGGCAGTGGGGAGATGAAGCTTACTGTCATCCAATAGAAGCAGTGGAAAAAAAGAGCACAGATGACAAACAGTTTGGGGGTGGAGTCCTCATCTTCATCAATGCCTGTTTTGTGGTTTAATATCTCTGACCGCCTGCAGTCCAGATACTTACATGTTTAGAAAAAGGTTTTTTGAATTTCTTTGTACTTTTTTTTTTTTAAATAGTATTAAATAAATACTCCAGCTTTTCTAAAACTAATCTCTATCGTCTGTAGCTGATTACTGTGAACAATATTAGGAGCCCACTGGCTTCTGTTGAATTTTTTTTTACTAGGCACTTGCTTTGCTACAGATACAGCAGAAAAAGATTTGTCTGAAAAATGTTGAAGTATTTATTTAAAGCAGAATAACAATTTTAATTCATACAAGGACAAGAAAGAATTTATTCAAAGTTTTCCTCAATTACAGTTAACATATCAAACCAATCATGGAGCGTTCTCATAAGTGGGGAGTTTTGCTTTGCGAAATGGTTAATCAAGGAAATTTCCTTAGTAAAAGCTGTGAAGCAAATGAAAATCTTACATGTTACTGCAGAAGTGTTTAGTTCAGCATAAGAAAAGCAAGAAAAGCAATTTTTTCCAAGAGGGAAAATAAGAGGTGAATATTGAGATTTTAGGCAAAGCAGCAAAAGCATTCCCACACAAACAATTTTATCTCTCGTACTGCGGTTCAGTAACTGTGAGTTTAAATGATATGATAGGAAAGTAGACTATATATTCTGCTTTTCATACCACGATTACTGCAACATCAGAAGAGCTTACCCAAGGAACTGGGCACCAGAGGGTCCAACCTCAATAAGTCGACTAGCCAAACCCTCTCCTTCCATCATAGGTGGCATAGTAGCCAGGCGATGGCGCTTGACCAGTCGACAGGTCACTCGTGTCGGGGCACTGCAGTTCTTGGGCGGGATGATGATTCGCAGGCCATTGTGGCGGCAGCCTCGCATGGCACCACCACGGGCATCCACCATGAAGCTGACAAGGAAGCTGAAATCGAGAGAAAAAACACTTCGTCTTTACTCATAGTAGGACAGAAAGATATGATCTGTTGTGGCTAATTTTAGAAAAATAAATTGTCGCTTGTATCTCAAAAATGACCACTATTATAAAGTTCTTAACCTCTTAAACTCCTCAAAACCACCAGACTGGAATTCATTCCTTTAACTTAACAACAGCTAGGACTTGAATTTCCAAGCGAAAACACAGAACGTAATAAAAGTCTTAGAATTTAAGAAGCTACCTTTAGCACATGCTGATGTGAGTTTGATTTGACAGCGACAATGTTGTTCTTAAATTGAAGATGAACCTACTGTATTTCATTAAGTAATAATAATGGAATTTCACAGATTTGGGGCTTTTTTGCTTCTACATGCATACACACACACAGAGCAGACCGAGCATGAATGAGAGGAAGCTCAAAGTGGCAGGGTAAATCACACAGCACACACCCGGACATGTATTGATGTTGATGTTACAAAGAAACAGCACACACAACAGTGAAAACAGTCCCAAACATGCTTGAGTTGTCTTGTAATGCCACACCACCAGGATTAAGTCCACTAAAATTAAACCTGATATACAGCAAACGGAAGAATAATAACATCACAGTGTGTAAATATCCTTAACAAAAAAAGGGAAAATAAATGTTTTTTATGAGAAATGAAAAAGGTCACTCCACGCCAGTATTTGGCCGCCTCTTGATAAATAACAGATTTTGGTGATTTTGTTAACACAGTCCCTCTAGTACATGAAAAAATACGCAATATTATCAGCAAACATTGATCCATAGTTACTTTTTATGCCATAAATGAAACAAAAAATAAAAAAATAAAAACATTATTATGGAACTGTGCAAAAGTTTGGGCACCCATAGCCTCAGATTCTTTTTACAAGGTTTCAGACCTTAATCAGCTCGTTAATCAGCTCGTGATCAGCTAGATCTGATGCATGGCATCATTAGTAAATGTCAGCTGGTGCCAATTTCAAAGCTTTACAAATACTCTGACTCTTCAAACCTTGTGCGCACACTTGTGGACACTCAACAACCATGGATTCCTCTAAACATGGATTCCTCTAAAAGTGCAGGAGAAGGCTGCAAGAAGATAGCAAAGCGTTGTCAGCTTGCAGTTTCCACAGTGAGAAATGTAATTAAGAGATGGCAGTTCAGTGGAACAGAGATGAGGTCTGGAAGACCAAAAAAATTCTCGGAGAGAGCTGCTCGTATGCTGGTCAGAAAGACAAATTAAAACCCCATTTGACTGCAAAAAAGCTGCAGGAACATTTAGCAGACTCAGGATGGGTGGTACATCGTTCCACAAGACCTTCACGGAAGAGTCAGCAGAATAAAACCTTACCTGCGTCCCCATCATAAAACATCTACAGAAGCCTGATGTGCTGTTAAGTGCTGTTGACTGATGAAGTTAAAATAGAACTCTGGCCACAATCAGCAAAGGCAGCAAAAAGGGGTAGCATTTCATGAGAGGAACACCTTGCCAGCTATTAAGCATGGGGTGGATTTATCATGCTTTGGGTTTTTGTGTTGCAGCCAGTGGCACAGGAAACATTGGATTGGATTCCACTAAATACCAGCAAATTCTGAAAGCAAACATCACACATCTGTAAGAACCTGAAGCTGAAAAAAGGATGGCTTTTACCAAAGGACAAAGATCCTAAACATACCTCGAAATCCACCATGGACTACTTCAAGAGACGCAAGCTGAAGGTTTTGGAATGGCCATCACAGTCCACTGATTTAAACATCTTTGAAAATTTGTGGGTAGATCTTAAAAGAGACGACCAAAGAATATTACAGAACTACAAGCCTTTTGCAAGGAAGAATGGGAGAAAATCCCAAGTACAAGAACTGAAAGACTTTTAGCAGGCTATAAAAAGCGTTTGCAAGCTGTGATATCTGCCAGAGGAGTACTGATTATGTAGGGTGGCAAACTTTTGCAGAGTGCCACAATAATGTTTACATCTTTGTTCAATTTCTGACATAAAAAGTAACTACGCATCAATGTTTGCCGAAAATATTATGCATTTTTTCCATTTCCTAGAGAGAGTTTCTAGAGTTTCTTTTCAATAAAAAAATGACCAAAATATGTTACTTATCGAGGGGCGGGAGGCATTTTATGAGGCATGACATGTCAAGACATGTACCTCTATATATCTATATATAGAACAAGTTATTTCACAGTTCACAGTAAACTACAGTATATATAAACACTTGACCCAAGTCTGAAATGGTGACCCAAGTCTTAGTAATATTATTATGAAATGACTCAAATTCAGTGGCAAAATAGCAATGTTCATTAGACATAAAGTGACCTAATATATAATCTGTAATAATACCAAACAATTACCGAACAACTTCAGCATAACACAGTTTGTTAAATAATAGATTACAAAATAGCCAGTGTTCTGCATCCATAATGACACCCAACAGGGGTTAAATAAGAAATAAAAAAAAACAAGCAACAGATTTGTTAGTGGGATTCTTGTGCAAGAGACATGTTGGTGAAATGATTAATTTGTTCAATGTCAAACGCCGTGGCTTTAACCTGCAATGCTTTTGGGCAGCTCAGGGTATAAAGCGAAGTTCATTGTAATTTATTTTTGTATCTTTTCAAATTGTTTAAGAGGGCCAAGAGGCAGAGCAGGTGTCACACATATTTCCCCCTTTAATGGAGTGCACACTGAAAGTGGAAGAGAGTGGAATAGGTCGAATGTCAAAGTACAGCCAGTCACCTGCTGGTGTCATGGTCATGGCACGGAGACGAGTGGCTGGAGAAAGAACAAAATACCCATCAGAGAGCGAGAGACAGAGAGAAAGAAGAGAACAAAGTATGGAGAGAGAAAAAGAGTGCAAGAATCCAATGATCAGAATTTTTTAAAGGGGGTTCTTTGATTAATTAAATACAATACTAAATAAAAGATCTTCATATTGTTTACGTACTACCTAGATTACAAAGATTTTACACAGTCTTGTTCACTTTACATTTATGGCATTTTTATCAGACGCTTTTATCCAAAGCGACTTCCACTCTCTAACTACAGGGGACAGTCTCCCTGGAGCAACTTGGGGTTAAGGGTCTTGCTCAGGGACCCAGTGGTGGTGCTGGAGGTAGGATTCGAACCTGTGACCTTTTTGTTCGGAGGCAAGTATACTACCACTAGGCCACCACCACCCACTTTAAAGTAAAGTGGTGCTTGAAAGTTAGTTAATCCTTTAAATGTTCAATATTCTTTTTCATAAATATGGCCTAAAAGTGCAACAGTCCTAAATAAATTTGACACTTGACCATTTCTTTATTGAGGAAATGATTTAATATTAGATCACTGTGAAACCCTTGAGTAAAATTTAATGCAATTAAACATTTCCGGTCACTGTTGATCAGTTTTAGACACCTGACTCTAATTTACCATCGAAATTAATTATTTCTCCTAGATTTACCAAGTATAATGTTTTTGTCTCCTTTGTTTATCTGGTTCTCGTTTTCTACATTTAGGACCTAGAGAGGTTTTATCTACACCGCTCTCATGAACAAGAGCAGGTTAACCAGCACAACTAAATCCCCTAAATCGTTGACTCAAGATACCTAGGTATTTTTGCATCTCTGATGCTTAGTGGTCACTATAATGACCACCATTCTGTAAATGAAAATACTTTAAAGCCATGAGAAACATCTTTCTAGTGCTCTTTGCCTCAACTTTGCATGACTAAACATGTTAGACTCTTTGAAAACTGTTAGCTAGCACCAACTGCACTTGCAGAATAATTTACCCTTATAGTATTTTTTGACAAACATTTTCAGTCATTAAAGTGGACAGGATTGTGTGTGAGAGAGTGTATTTTCCATACCCGGAATGGACAGGACTTGAGGAAAGTGCTACATTGTCCAGGTTTTCTGTTCCCCAGCTCAGTCTGTATGAGTCCCTCTCATTAGCCAGAGAAGTCACCTACAAACAGACAGCAGCCACAGTGTCAAAATACATTAGAACTATTTGGGCAGCTGGTGGCCTAGTGTTTAGTGAGTTGCTGCTGTAATCAGAAGGTTGTGGGTTCAACTGCTAGTGACATAACTGAGGTCCCCTTGAGCAAGCAACTGTCCACACACAATGCTCCCCGGGTGTCCCTCATTGATGGCAGGCCACTGCTTCACTTGGTGAATGGGTAAAATGCAGAGAAAGGGCTGCCCTTAAGAGTTATGCCCTTGAGCTGCAAGTCCAACACAATGAGATGTTGGCACTAGTGTGTTCCAGTCAAAGGGACAGTCTAGATTTCCTACAGAACAGGACAACTGTAGGTATATTATTGAAATTATATCACATGTTATACTATGCAAAATGATAACTAACTTTATGCTTGGCACCATTTTTTAATTGTATGTTGGCAACAATCATCTTCTTTAGAGACCCACTGCAAAATACACTGAAGCAAAGCAACATCCAAAGTGTATCTGCAGAAATGCTCAACTCTACCTGGTAATTGCGGATTGTTTCGTCCCCGTCATGCTTCGGAGAGTAATAGCCATGGTGAGTGGGTGTGTAGGACCTGTCCGTACTGAAACAACAAACAGAAAAAACAGCAATAATAGATTTCATTTATATAAAAAATTGAGCAGAAGGAGACAGCAACACTCTGGCCAAAGGTAATATTTTAAACAAAAGACCCTCATACCTGTGTAAGTGTGTAATATATATATATAAGTGTGTAATATATATATATGTGTGTGTGTGTGTGTGTAAGTGTGTGTGTGTGTGTGTGTGTGTGTGTGTGTGTGTGTGTGTGTGTGTGTGTGTGTGTGTATTTATATAGGGCCCTGGTTTTCTTGTCATATACTTTGCATGCTACGAAGAGGTACCTGTCAGACCGTCCACCCTCCAGACTGAAACGCAGGTAATTCATGCCGTCCAGGTACTGGCCAGGCAGTGAGTCATCTCCCAGTTCCCTCAGGTCCTCTGCTCTCAGATACTCTCCACCGTCACCTGTCATGGTGTCATCACCTAGAACGCCAGCAGAGTACGATATTACCTGACAATCTTTACACCTTACATACAGTGTCCTCATTAAACAGCATACAGAACAGTGTTCGGTTATTCAATATGCACAGTGAAGTGTGCAGGAACCACACATACACACAAAAAGGGGGTTGGTGGCTTTAAAGCTTTAAAACAAGGGTTTTCTGCCGGGCAGATACATTTACACGAATGTGCATACACATACATACACACAGCAATAAACTATCCTGAAAGCACACACTTTCTCTTTTGAGCCAGTAAAGAAAGCTTGCATATAACAGCAAAGCTTCTACAATCACAGCACTCTATATGGCTTACAGCGTCAGCTGCTGAAACATTCAGGACACACTTCAGTAAAGCACCACTGCTGCTGTTGCCAAGTGTGACCAGCAGAGACAGGGATTGGCAAAAAGCAGCAGAGAATACTGAAAGTAAATACAAAACATACTGTAGCCTGACAGTGGAGTTCTGCCGTCAATAGCATACTGGCTACCTAGAGAGTGGAACAATAATGGATATTGTCAAAAAAAAAGGAAATACAGTAATCCCCCAGTTTTACGTGAATCGGGACCCACGGATCGAGTCACGCGCGGTTTTTTTTCGAGAACGAAACTGATCGTTTTTTGCGGTAATATTCAAAACAACGCGGAACCTGCAAATATTCTCCGCTTTTTTTTTTTGCTTTTTTTGTGGCAATATGTTTTTGTTTTTATTAAAAAAACTCATTTTAGTTCTTCTGGCTAACGGTGCATGGCCATTGGGACCATATTTAAACCTCTCTCGCTCTCTCTCTCGCTCTCTCTTATTGTCTTTCTCTCTGTCTCTCTCTCTTTCTTACTATCTTTCTCTCTGTCTCTCTCTCTCTCTCGTTCGTGACTTTTCCAGAGCGCGCAGATCGCGCCCATTTTAAATCTGTCTGTGTGTCTCTCTCTCTCTTGCGACTTTCCTGGAGCATGCAGATTGTCTCTCTCTCTCTCTCTCTCTGTCTTTCTCTGTCTCTCTCTCGCGTGCTCTCTCTCTGTCTCTCTCTCATTTGTGACTTTTCCGGAGCATGCGGATCGTCTCTCTCTCACTCTCTCTCTCTCTCTCTCTCTCTCTCTCTCTCTCTCTCTCTCTCTCTCTCTCTCTATCTCTCTCTCTCTCTCTCTC
>JBBJLR010000013.1:5270467-5281827 GCA_037577145.1 Brachypetersius gabonensis | reverse complement strand
TCTCTCTCGCGTGCTCTCTCTCTTTCTCTCTCTCATTTGTGATTTTTCTGGAGCATGCGGGTCGTCTCTCTCTCGCTCTCTCTCTCTCTCTCTCTCTCTCTCTCTCTCTCTCTCTCTCTCTCTCTCTCTGTATCTCTCTGTATCTCTCTCTATCTCTCTCTTACTGACTTTTACTCTCTCTCTCTTTCTCTCTCTCACTCTCTCTGTCTCTCTCTTGTTCCTTACTTTTCCGTATTTAAACCTCAGGTTTATCTTTACATTTTCTTTAAGGATAATGTATTAAACTAAGTTCAAAATTAAATTAAAGTGATCTGGGAGCACATTTGGGGGCATATTTATGGTTTACACCATAACAATAGGCATTTTAAGGCATTTCTTTGACCAAAATACAACAACACGGTTTTCACTATACGCGGGTGCTCTTGTAACGTAACCCCCGCGAATAATGGGGGATTACTGTACTCTACTATGGCACCTACAAGGAATATTAATGTCCAACTTAGTAGAAAGCTTTGGTTAGTAGATGCTCACTCTACTAACCAATTTAATTTAAGATTACCTTAACTTTTCCTTAACCCTAAACACTAACACTCACTCTAACCACCTCAATCACAACCAAAAACTCCATAGACCTAATCTTAATCCTAATGTTGTTGCTGGGTTTGTAAAGAATTTCCAAGAACATAAGATACAAATGTTCAAATACAGAATTCACTTTCTACATCCTGATCCACAGTTACATTAACTAACAGACAACATATTTCAACAGATATGTAAAATAACATATCATAAATAATGGCATAAATCTTTCTTGCATCATTAACACACCACTCAAACATACAAACTAATACCCACATAACTCACATGAGAGTAAAGTAGATTCAACATGGACTGTTAGTGTTTTCCAACACAGCACTAATTTGATTCAAATCATGTTGCTCTTAATTTGAGGAATAGTTAATTTGTCATGCAGCCAAAAAAATAAGGAACAGAAAGTTAATGTGCAAAATATTCAGACCACTGATAACATGATTTAATTTTCTTAAAAAAAAACTATTCTAGTCCATTCCTGAGAGGATGTGAAATATTGTGACAACAGGTCAAAAACTCCATCACAGGCTTTAGAGCATCAGACTAAATTAGGAAAGGTATTTCAGTAAAACACTACTGGCTAAAATGC
Source organism: Brachypetersius gabonensis (assembly GCA_037577145.1). NCBI lineage: Eukaryota > Metazoa > Chordata > Actinopteri > Characiformes > Alestidae > Brachypetersius > Brachypetersius gabonensis. The sequence continues at coordinate 5,280,647 of JBBJLR010000013.1, read as the reverse complement.
TTTTACATTTTGTTCTGAACCTTCAAGGTAAACTAAAAATACAAAAATAGGTTCGAATTAAAACTAAAATGATTCAAACTAAAATAAAAAATACAATAGCAGTCATATCTGTAATAATATTAAATTCTTTTTTTTATCAATTTAAATCTAATTTATCTCTTTCTGGTCAGCAAGTAGTAAAACTCTCTTTGAATAACAAGAGCACAAGACAAAACTGAATGTAAGCGGCGGTCTAGTTGCTGGTGTAACGTCTCAGGGTGGCTGCAGTAGAGGCAGCCTTTAAGTTATTTAAGTTTAGCTGGTACACAGGTGTTTTTAAGTTTCAGGGTGGCTGCAGTGAAGGCAGCCTTAAGGTTAGGTTAAGAACTTGAGTGAGTGGGTGTGATCATTAGGTCCCATGTGACTCTGGTTGAGAGCCAGAGGGCACCTACATGCAGCTGTGTATGTTTTAGTTAAGTGAAGTGCACGGGGTTGGGCCAGGATAGGGCTCAAGTCAGGAGGTGCATGAGTGTGAGAGTATGTGTGCTACAGCTGGGCTCATTAAGAGCTTAGAGTGTGTGCTGCGTGATTGGAGGAATGAGAGTTTAAATCCTAGCTGAACCAAAGAGAAGGTGCATGATCTCCAAGAAGCCAAGTAACTCTTGAAGCTTTAGAGGTGTGTTAGGAAGCGTGCTGGAGGGACTGGTGAAAGCTCACCTAGTTTAAGAAAATGTATTGCCCTGAGTTCTGAGTGGAGCTGGTCAAGGTATGAGTGTGTTTGAAATTGTGTCTGGGGAAACACTCTCGTCTAGGTGAAGCCTATGGTACAGGAGAGCGTCTGGATCCCTGACAAGCAGACTGAAGGAGAAAAGAAGCCCGATCCATACAGAGCAGTCCAGACAAGTGTGGCACGCTACACAGGCTGCTGTGGTCCGTCCGTATCTCTCTCTCTCTGTGTGTTTGTTTCCCATTCAGGAGTGAAGCGGTGCTCGTGGTTCACGTAGGCAGGCCTACCGCCCTTACGGGGAGCCGAGCACAGGATCAGAGGACAGTACTGGAATCTGAAGGTCGCTGACTGAGAGATGGTCCTCAGAGGACACTCAGAGACTGAGGACGTTCAGAAAAGTGGGAGCTTCCTCAAGGGAGTGACGCTCCTGAGGGACGTGAACGAATTGAGTTTGGACTTTGAGCTTTGTGCACTGTAAATAAACTATCATGTTTGGAACTTAAGCTGCTGCTGTGTCTTCCTCCCTCAGTCGCTATGACAGCTAGACTGAAAACATTCAAGCTCTCCTGTTTTTCCACATAAAAAAAATTGCTGGAAGCCATTAGCAGAATGTAAACAAGATACTTTTGCACATTTGCTGACTCACATGAGCTATTTGTGCTAAACACTCTGTGATTGGTCAGTTTGCAGCAAGGAAATTTGAACTTTCCTGTTAAAGCAAGCGGTTCTCAGGACCTATTTGTTCTTGTTTAGGAGACTCTTATTTTAAAGTGGTACTTTTCTACACAATACATTTCTTTGGATTTTGTGCTTCACAGAATACATCCTGCTTCCTGAATTTCAAGCATTGATTACTATTACTGACGGTCAACTAGTTGGCAGTATTGTACATATACATAATCAGGTTCTGTACTGAATATTGTGTTTTTACCAATATGTCATAAATATATGAATATATAATAACTATAAAAATAAATGTGCTGCCCTCTAGTGGTATTTTAGGTAATAGGGAATAGGTTTAAAGCATCCCACTCTTGATTGTTAAATCTTCAAATCTAACATGATAAAAAGAAACACACCAGGATAATCAGTGCATACCACAGTGCTTGTGAATTTATGTCATATTTAATAGAAAATGCTTTCAAACGCCATGCATTGCATGCTTAGTACATGACAACACAGTGCTTAGACAAAAAATGAACTCCAATTGACTAGTTGTGTTATTCATTTATGAATTCACCTGGTGAATTTTAGCAAGACAACACAGCACACCAGTCAAGTATCAAAACATCTGTGCTGTGTACCTTCATCTAAGGAGTCATCAGACACAGCGCCATCAGTCTGCTTGAGCACTACGTGATATTTCACATAAGGCATTCTTAGTATGGACTAGAAATGTGGAAAATTAGCTGTTTTGTGTGAACTTGGAGAAAAAGCAAGTGTGGAGTTACGGATTGACTGCAAACTCACCTTCCTCATCAGACACGTCGAGAACTTCAGTCATGGTTTCGGGCACGTTCAGCTTGTGTTTCTCTGTCACCGTCTGTGCAGACACAATCATTCCATTACTACAATGTAATATGGTAAAAACACGCTTCCTGACAAGATTATAAAGTTGAAGTGAACTCCAAATACAGTATACAGAGACGAAATGGCGAAGCTTAGGTTTGACAGTATACATATAGAGCAAACAGCCATATGACATTGTAAAACAAACAAAACAGTGCACATAAGTATAAAATGAGGTAAAGGTGAGATTTAACCTGTCCTGAGTGTGTGGACAGCTCACTGTGCATAAAATCGGTTGAAAAAATGTGCAAGAAGTATGACCAGTATATCCAGTGTAAAAAATCGCAGCTTGAATATATATTCTTAAAGGTTTGTTCTTAAAGAATTGTGCCAGTAGTATTACAGAACAGACAATATAAACAATATAGAGACAATACAATCAGAATAACAGTACAACAGTACAACATACATTATATGAATATTATGTATTATTTGTATTCTATTACATATATTATATATTATATGTAATAGAATATTATATGTAAAATCATTTATCTGGGCAGTAAGAGTGTGTTAGTGTATTATGTTTCCAAAACCTTCCCTAAAAAAAGTCTAGCATCTATCTTCCATTTAAGTAAACCTGTTGTGCTGTTGATGTTTTCAATTTTGAAAAAATCCTTTAAAATTGTGTCATATTTATGTTTATCTGTATTCATTAAACCATTTCCATGGCTGCCAATAATTTTTTTCAGTGCCGTATATTGTTACATCTTCTATATCGCAATGTTATGTCTATATTTTTTATTAGGGCTTTAGTAATCCTAGTCACTCTGTTCTCAATTGCAAAAATTATTTCACAAAAATTGTGGTGAAATTTGTGATTTTCTGAAGCACATGGAAGCATTTCATAGAGATCTATTTGATTCATTGTGAGATCTGCATCAATATTAAAACCATAATACTTTAACATGCAATATTTGCCTGTTTATATGTAAATTAAGCTGATTTTTAATAAAACTCACTGTTGTGGTGGTGATGATTTCCTCTGTGACCACTTTCAGTGTGTCAACCACTGAGATGTAACCAAGGCGACGAGCAATCGCAAGAGCAGTGTTTCCATTCTGCAATACAAGGCAAGAAATATATTCGAGTGGTGCCTGGTGTGTACGTATGTGTGTATGTTTGTGTGTGTGTGTATGTATATGTGTGTGTGTCTGTGTGAGTGTGTGTGTGTGTGTATGTGTGTGTAAGAATGTATTAGGGCATTAACAGAAAAGTCACTAGTCGACTAGTCGACTTCAGAGGCCCCGTGAGAGAAGTCGACACGTCCTGTGTTTTTTCCTCTCTCTGTGCACGCGCCTGTGTTCGCGATGTAATCTCTGCCTCTGATTGGCTTACGCTGACACATGTTTTTTGAATTAGTCCCTTCATAATAAGGGCGGTAATATTGGCACGGGGAGGAGAATATAAACACAGGACCACAACAAGACAAGAGACATGGCAGCAGAGGTGACAGACACAGATAACATGTTTGGAGATACTTCACTTTAGACCACACAGACAGCACAGTGACCTGCACGACCTGCAAGGTACGAGCGTTCTGCACCGCCATCTGAAATGGCATCAACTAGCTAAAATGGCTAACGCTAGCACTGCAGGGAGTCGTCTAGTCTGTAGGACGCCGAGTGGCGCCATGGCTGAAGCTGTTGCCACTTTCTGTTGTACAAGAATTTGAGGTATTAGCCTTTGTTTTGTTTTATTGTCATTTTGACTGTTACAGAGAACTTTAACAAAAGCTGCTCAATGTTGGACACCTGTGTTCCTCTGCTGCATGTGTGATGATATCATCAAACAACTAGTTGACTTGACTTCGACTTTCGTCGATCTGCAGTCGTTAAGTCCCTAGTATGTATGTGTGTGTGTGTGCAAGGTCAATTACTCACCACAGTGATGGCATTGGGTTTAGCTCCATACTGAAGCAGAACATTGATGATGTGTGTGTTGCCCTGTTGTGCAGCTTGGTGAAGAGGTGTGTATCCATTCTGGAAAGAGAATATACTCATTTTTACTTCAGAACACAACCTTCAGAGATTAACCATGCTTTTCCGTGCGGACTATGGCTAACATACCTTTGTTTTGGCATTGACACTGGCACTGTTCTTTAGAAGGAAATTGACAGTCTTGGCATTTCCGTAGTGACAGGCGACAATCAGTGGTGTGTAACCCAGCTAGAAAATAGGAGACTGATTTTAAAGTGTGTTTAAAGTCATATAAAACATAAATTATGATTCCTGTTCTGTCTTAACCAGGTGACTCGGGCATGTTTGTTATTCCATGTTATGAACTGTCAGGTTTGTTTGTGCTTGCCTTCAAATTTTAAGGTCAGTACTGGATTGCAGTGGAATAATTCCCTTACTTTGGTTTGTTGGTCCAGGCTGGCACCATTTTTAACTAAAATCTCAGCAACACCGACTTTGTCTTCCTGCGCAGCAAGATGAAGAGCAGTGAGTCCACTCTGTAAAGGAGGAAAACCAGACACAAGATCAGTCCGATGGAAGCCATGTTTACGTCAGACACTGTCTTGCACAGTTCAGTAAGTAAACACCACCACTGGCAGCAGATTGGAAAAAAAATTACTGAGCAACTGAAAAGAACACATGTTACTTTAACTACTTTAACTGCTTGACATGTTAAGCCCCAATAAATCACACGATTGAATAATTCCTTTCTTGAGACAGAGATTTTGGAGTCAAAAACATCTGCTCAGTGTTAAAAGAATGAAAAATATCTGCGTGTACAGTCTGGGCTGGTTTTATATATTTCAATGTCTGTTAGGAATATAATGAACTAATTTATCAGGATATTTCAATAATGAAAGGTATATTCACACTACTATATTTATGATAGTTTTCCTCTACACATATCAAATTCAGTCTGTGCTTACAGATTTCCAAAAATCTAAATTTCAGCTCCTCTCACAGTCAGTGTTTCATTTGCTTCTCTCACAGTCAGAAACAGCATACTGCCTAACTGCTTTCCCCAAACCTTCCACTCCAGTAGAAGACTGCAGTAACACCTCCTAATACTTTACAGTGAATAGAATGGATTGGGTTGAAGTACAGAAGACTGTAGGAATGGTCATATGAACAAAAGTATTGGGACACCTATGCATTACACAAACAGGGACTTTAATGACACCGCATTCTAATAAACAGAATATGGGGTTGGTCCTCCTTCCACTCTTCCTGGAAGGCTTTCCACAAGATTTTGGAGTTTCTGTGAGAATTTGTGCCCATTCACTCTGTAGATTATTTATGAGGTCAGGCACTGATGTTGGACTAGAATCTCAATCTCCTTTCCAGTTCATCCAAAAGCTGGATAGTGTTGAGGGCTCTGTGCGGCGAGTCAAATTCTTCCACACCGAATTCATCAAACCATGTCTTTATAGAGTTTGTTTTGTGCACTGGGCTTGCTTTATAGAGCTTGTTTTGTGCACTTTATTTTTTTATGCTGAAATAAAAAAAGGTTCTTCCCCAAACTGTGTCCAAAAATTAGATGCATGGCGTTGTCCAAATTGTCTTGGTCTACTGTAGCATTAGGATTTCCCTTCTCTAGAAATAAGGGACCACCTGAATTTAATAAATAAGAGGTGTGCCCCAATACTTTTCTCCATATAGTGTAGGCTTTGAAACAAAAAAAAAATCAGTTTTCTAATTAATTGATCCTTTAATCACAAGTAGCATGCTTGTGGCCAGCTACCTTAGTGGGCACATTAACATGGGCTCCCTTCTGCAGCAGCAGGGCAGCAATGTCAGTGTGGCCTTCCTGAGACGCCAGGTGAAGAGGGGTCACGCCCTGCTTGGTCAGGATGTTGGTCTCTGCTCCGTACTGCAGGAGCGTGTTTGCTATATCCATCTGGTTCTTCTTTGCAGCTATGTGGAGAGGAGTGTATCCGTTCTAGAAATGACAGAAGTGAGCATTCGATAGAATAAGTAATGGAAAACTACTAAAAATATAATGCAATGAGTTTACTTGGACAAAACTACAACTTCACATGAATAAAATGTTACACGCACACTTATTGTTACAATTTGCAAATATAAACAATTAGATTGTACATTCTGAATATTCTATTGATGCAAATTTTATTTCTGCCAAAGGAATGTATTCAATTCAATCAAGAAAATCTAATGCATTGCTTTCTAGAGACAGATGCAAACTACCATCCACCATTCAGTAGAAGAACCTTACTGTGGGCTCTTACTTTGGCTGTGGCATGGGGAGAAGCCCCCTTGTCCAAAAGCAGCAACGCCACCTTCTGGTTATCATAATGCGAGGCAACATGGAGAGGCGTGAGTCCGTTCTGCAAGGACCAGGGTCAGTGCGAGATGGTTTTTAAGTAGCTGTTAGCATCACAAAGGCAAAAAAACACACAAGCACACAAAGACTACACAAGAAAGCTGTGTTACTGGGGGTTGTTAACGTGTTAATGTCAAACGGTAAAATGTTATCGTTTAGATTAAAGTGCAAGCTGGGCAGGAATCATTATGTGGTTCCTTATTAAAAAAAAGAAACAGAAATATGGTGTTGTTTTAATTATGTATAAAAAGATTATCATCAAATCAAAAGCTATGCTTACCGGAACTCTTGCCGTCAATAAAGCCTCTATGTATTTCTTTTAAACACATTCCAAGAAAGTCTATGAATTAGGCTCTATAAACTACGCACATTAACATCTCATATTCTAGTACATAAGAAGCGTGAAATTAAAATATAACCAATTCCATGTGTATGGAAGGGGCTCTAAAGCATCCAGACAGTAACAAGAACAAATTGCAAGTAATGGCTTTACACATTCTTTTTGAAAACTCAATAAATGCACAACTGTTAGAACTTTAATGCACTCCTGTCTCACTTTATGTTACATTCTTGGAAATATATCATTTATATAATTTCATTGTTAAGTTCACTCTTACCTTGCCCGCCGAGTCTGGAGGGGCACGACGCTGCAGGAGGAGTTTTGCCACATCAAGGCTGCCATATTTGGATGCCACATGTAGTGGAGTGAAGCCCTTCTGAAAAGCAACAAAGTAGAACAATGGTAGAGTGAGTTAAACGATCATTTCACTTTTTTAATAAATGTAAAAATTAGTTTCTTTATTTCTTTAAAATTATTTCTTTCTTTGCCTTTTCTCTGTATTCTTTTAACAACTGCAACAGAAAATTGACCCTGAGTGTTAGAAAGGTACTGCATAAACAATTTTTTTTCAACAAATTTTGCTATTCACATGTATCTGTTTATTTGATTTTAGTCTTCTGAGCATTTTGTATTTTCTCTTTTTACAACTGAAGCTAGCTAAGTGTATGAAAGGCCCTTTACACATAAATCATTATATAAGAACATATTATATATCATTAAAATATGTTGCATGCCACATGAAAGCTTATCAAAATCATTCGTATCATTATTTTCATTATCATTATTATTGTTGGGACAAAATCTTACACAAAAGTTTCATTCAAAGCCATTTTTGACTATAAGGTAATTCTAAAAGGCTTTTTGTTCTGACTGCAACAGCATGTCTCTTATTGCTTGTCTTTTATTAGAAGTATTACTTAGCCATGTTCTGATATCAGGTTCATCCTCAGCACAACACAGAGACACATGAGCAGTGCAAAAACCACCAGCCAGAAGTTAAAGTACTGATGCAACCTGAAGCAATCACAATATTGATGCAGTAAAATGCTACACAGACACAGCTGTAAGACACACAGCAGGGGGAGCTAGTAAGTCACAAGCTCTCCCTGAGACAGGCGTGTCAAGCCATTAAGTCACATGATCATGTTTGTCCATGGCCCAGACAGAAAGGAGATCCGCTCAATTACTCTGTGCTATTTCATATAGTTACAAAGAATGGGAGCAAAACAGCATAACATTAAATCACATTAGACTGTCGCCATCTCATCAGTTATTTGAATGTAATGTATTAAATGCAGAATAATCTGTTCAATAATGTACCCTGACCTGATTTTTAGTTCATACGCAAACCTGGTGGAATTGTCTGTGAACTGACCTCAGCCTTGGGAAACTCTATTTTTAGAGATGGTTAAATTTAATGTCATAATACATATGACATGCCCCGTCACATTGCTAATTAAACCATTAAATTTAAAAAATCATCAGCTTAAACTGTCCTACAGGTATTTCAAAGAATCAACCTTGTATACACACCCATTTATTTACAAATTAAAGGCACTTCATGCAAAGTCTGTGATGGACTGGCAGCCCATCCAGAGAGTTTGAGCCCTGAATCATGCATAGTTTTTACTCAGTTTAGCTAATTTTTATTACTTAATTTTGCCTTTTACTCCGATTATATAATTAGTGTCAAAATAATCTGTTAATTAATAAAATATCATAACATTATCATGTATAAATGTTATCCAAATATCAAATACACTTGATCGAGGTATGCTGGCATTATTTCTTTTCCGCATACTTTATTCTCAGGTTCAGAACAAGATTACTGAAAGCTGCTGAAAGCCTTTATTATGTTTTTTAGATGAGGACTAAATCGACAATCTTTTCTTCTCTTACTCAAAAGTATAGGTTTCAATGTGAGTACATTAGAAACAAACATAGAACACTAGGAAATAGAACATTTCCTCACAGAAATAGCACAAATGTTCCTGACATTCCTGGCAAGCTACTGCTTACTGCTTACCTCTTCCAAGCTCGGACAACACAGAAAGTACAGCTGGCTGCATCCAGCAGCTTTACATTAGCGGTGTATGCTTGTTCCTCACCTTTGTTGCGAGGGAGTGTGAGGCTCCAGCTTCCAGTAAAACCGACGCCACATCCAGCTGACCTTCGCGGGCAGAGATGTGAAGAGGCGTGTAGCCGTTGGTGGTGGCAGCGTCCGGGTGGGCCATGTGCTGGAGCAGCAGCTGCACAATCTCCGTCTTCCCCAGTCGAGAGGCGATGTGGAGTGGGGTTTGGTCCTCCTGGCAGAGGGAGTGCAAGATCAGCAAAACAATGAAAACAACATTGTGATTTACAAAGCATCCAAAACAGACTCACAAAATAAAGTGTAATAGAAAAGTTTGATTCACTACAAATGTAACCAAAAAGATCTGATATGCTTCTTGATCTAAGAAATGCTGAAATGTTACGAATTGCCTAAACTGTGTACTTGTTTACTTTGTGTATGAGGATTTGTTACTAATACCAGACTTCATTTAATGTATAGATATAATGTTTCTTACTCTGGCTCTAGCATCCACCATGGCGCCATTTCTTAACAAACAACGGACCACCTCCACCTGTCCGGCCCGAGCAGCCATATGTAGTGCAGTTTCTCCACGCTGTGTTTAAAGATGGCACGAATTAGAGCACACACACATGTAAACACAGGCACACAAACACACAGACTAGCGATACTCACTATATTGCTGACATCAGGGGAAGCTCCATTCTGCAGCAGCAGGAGGACAATGTTCAGGTGTCCCATAAACGCTGCCACATGTATAGGAGTGAGACCCGACTGAAAGCAAAGAGGCAAGACAGAGACAAGACACAAGTCTGTAAGTCAAAACCACAAGCATCAATTCAACAGAAGGGGAGTCCAACAATTTTGGACAAGGAGCTGTTTACCTATATAAAATCCAGATTATTCTCTCACAGATTTTTAGATAGAATGAATGATCTATCTAGTGAGATGCATGAAAGTAGAGATATGTAGTTATTACTAGTTGTATAATTGCTTGTAGGTTTACTGGACATAGATAGTACATAACATGTCAGAGGGTGAGTTTCTGTACAATGTACCATCTAAACTAAACTATACAGTAATGAACCTATATGGTCTAAAAAATTATATAAATATAAATTTGCATGTGTGTGTGTGTGTGTGTGTGTGTGTGTGTGTGTGTGTGTGTGTGTGTGTGTGTGTGTGTGTGTGTGTG
>JBBJLR010000013.1:5239249-5251215 GCA_037577145.1 Brachypetersius gabonensis | reverse complement strand
TGTGTGTGTGTGTGTGTGTGTGTGTGTGTGTGTGTGTGTGTGTGTGTGTGTGTGTGTGTGTGTGTGTGTGTGATGCAAAATGAGAATGTACATTTGCAGTTTGAGATCTGTTTGGAGTTTATGTGTAGCCCTATGTAAAATTATGTAATATTATGTAATATTATTATACACTCTAAAAAAATAGGCGCCACTAGGACAATGCCACAGAAGAACCTTTTGCTAGAAATGTACTACCTTACAGAACTACCTTAAGTTCTTCAGGCTTCAAACTTCAAACTAAATAGGTCCTTCACATGCCCACATTTACAAATATAGCTCTTCACAAACTGAATGGTTCTTTAGGGAATCAACAAAGTGGTTCTCCTACGCCATCATTACAAAGAATTCTTATTTATTTGTGGTAAAGTTTATGTGATAATACTTCTTCAATAGTGGAGCCCCAATTCCTCAGCTATACTCACTTACTGGCAATGCATATTTTAGTATCACTTTACCGTAAGACTACTTTAAAGGTTTTATAAATTGTTTAACATTAGTTTATAAATGGTTATTAAAAATGTCACAACCACTCACAAATCATTTAGAGGGTATGATCCTTATAGTAAGATATGCCACCTGATGAACATTTTCATGCTTCAAAATTAAGATTTTTTAATGCTTTAAATAAAAGATTCTTGGTTAATCTTTTCCAATAAAGGATTCTGGCATTTTTGAAAGGCTTTGCATAATTTGCTAGTGCGCAGTTAAGTCCATTTTTATTGTTTAACCTTTTATAACATTCACTAAAATATTCAGTTAGGTTACTCGATTACTAAAATAATTGATAGAGACAGCCTTGATCTGAAGCTTTGTAAGTATATGGGAGGAGGACGTTCCATTCTAAAGATAGCAAAGCCATGCGTCATTGACAAACTGATCAGCCTATATTCTACAGCAGTGATAGATGACTTTCATGTGACGTATTATGTTCAGGGCTGGTAACCTATATTTATTACATGAAAAGGTTAAACATAGCTAGAATAACATATAGAGCATGTTAGAGGACTAGTTTTAGAAATCAGAATCAGAAAACTCTATTGATCCCGGAGGCAATTCCTTATGTAATGACTGTCACAACATACAGAGACATAGACAAAGTAACAATATAATAAAATAAAAATCTATAGAACTAAAAAAGTTCAACATGAATACCCTATGCTACATACAGAAATGTATGCTACATACAGAATGCTACATACAAAGCTCAACATGACATATATAAGTGCTATTGTCTCTAAGAAAGATACTTTACTTCTTCATTTTTTAAATCTGTCAACATTTAAGGTCCATTCCTAAGAGGCCCATTGACTCATCAGATATTAAAAAGGTAAAGCACTCTCTATGCACTTTCTATGGCCTAACTCTTATTCTCGACAGTAGGGATGCATAATAATATCATTCATATTGATATTGACAGAAAATTACTTAAAAAAAAATGCATCCACAGAATGTAAACATTTTTGGTGTTCACCTTTTTTTAATTGTTTTATTGTCTTTATTTCAAAACAGCTCCTCCAGTCCCATTTATGTATTTAAAAGGATTTTAACATTAATTCTGAATCACATGTATACCTAATAGCTTTAACCAGATGCTTTGGTCACTTTCTGATCTTCACCTAATTTGATCAGTTTTTCTCAAGAGCTACTCACCTTGGTTGAAGCATCGACGGAGGACCCCCGATCCAGCAGCTCCTGGACCAGGTCCATATGGCCTTCTTTGGCTGCCAGGTGGAGAGCATTGAGTCCATTCTGTAAAGATGCAGAACCAGCAATGAACCCAAAACCATGCCAGACAAAAAGTGAGAACAAGAGCAAAACATGACAGGGGACAAGAAAGATGCTGGGACACTGGTGTACCTCCTCATTCATCTCTAGTACGTATCATGACTAGGGAACTGTACACTACTAGTGCACATCAGAGACAGTTAAATATCAAAGTGGTCTGTATTTATGCTGTGTCACCACAAAGTGGAGACAAGCCAGTGGATTTTAAAGGGTTCATTAAAGAGATATTAATAAAACTGGCTCAGGCAAGAAGCATCCTGGCAGCCATCCAACTGAACGCTGACATGTGCCTCTAAAAGAAAAAGCCTTAACACCAGATTTTTACAAAGTAACATTTGATTCAGGTTCCAGCAAAATGCTAACTTGGTGGTTTGTATATATTTATACAGTGTCTTGTAATCTCTGTACACTAACAATACAGAGTATAGCTAATCACAATGAACTGTACAATCCTTTGCATTTATCTGAGACAGTACCTGGGACCAGCAGTAAAAATACCAGCTTACACTCTTAAACTGGTTTTTGGCCAGGAAAACCCTTTAACTGAGACAGAATGTTTATATTATGTGGAGGTTCTTTAAACCCTAAAATGGGGTCCTCACACCTGCAAATATCATGCTTCAAATCAAATCAAATCACTTTTATTGTCTTATCATGCGTAGCTGGTACACAGACACAGTACATGTGAGTGAAATGTTCACGGAGCAGCAACAGTATAACAACCACACAACATATATTCAGGAGGGAAAAATTGCATACAATATGCATATGTACACATTATAGACAGTATAAAATGAATATGTTCAAAAGGTAAGTTTATGAAACGTGTGTATGTTTATGAAAACAGTTCCTTAAAGAGTCATCAGTTAAAAGGTTCTTTAGGGAAGTGTCTCTTCTTCTTACGAATTTGGATCTTGAACATAGCTTCCGGTAATGGATTCTATGAATACTGGTAGGTATGTTGTATCAGTTATAGAGGTGCGAATCTTCACTGGTCTCATAATTCGATCCAACTACGATTCAGAGTTGTGTTTCGATTACAAAATTATTTTTGATGCATCACGATGCATCATCCTCCAAATAATTAAATGATCACACAAATACAAGCACTCATTTGTAATGTTTTACTTCTAAAGTAAAATTCACTCTCTGCATTTAACCCAGTGGTTCCCAAACTTTTTTCTTTGAAGCCCCCCTTGCCTGTGTCCAAGACAAGCCGAGGCCCCCCAACCCCAACTCCTCCCCCGATAGACGCACAAAAATAATGAAGTGATTAATTACACACTTTTATTTGCAAAAAATAAACAGAGGATGTAGGTTTTTATACTCTTATATATATATATATATATACACACACATCATTTTACGTTTCTCAGACATTGGGATTGTATGTATTTAAAGTTTTTATGAATAAAATTTCGGCAACATCAGTGCAGACAAAATTGTGCGTCCCCCCCCAGTGATCTCTCGCGCCCCCCTCAGGGGGGCCCGGACCCCAGGTTGGGAACCACTGATTTAACCCATTCACCAAGTGAAGCAGTGGGCTGCCACCAACAAGGGGCACCTGGGGGGCAGTGTGTGGGGACAGTATCTTGCTCAACGGGATCTCAGTGATGACACTTGCAGTGTTGGAATTCAAACCCAAAAGCTTCTGATTGCAGGGGCAACTCCCTAACCATCGAGCCAACAGCTGCCCCAAGAGCGAGAATGTAAAGTTTAAAAAAATAAAGAACACACAAAAACAAAACAGCAACAGTTTATAAAATGGCAGACAAGCAGAATGTCCCACGAAGTCAGAGAGACTAAACATTAGATTAGCAAAGCTGCTAATCTAAATCTAATAAGAAGATTGATGTTTCTCCCCCATGTTGCTGGAAAAAAAATTGAATCTACATGTAAAAGCCTCGCCGAGATATGAAGATTATTTTACAATGTCACTCAATGCAGATTACCACGAGGGATTAAGCATCTCAGCGTTCATCAGTTTACGCCAGTTCCTGCCGGTTCTGCCAATCCACCAGAATGTCTTAGCATTTGGTACCTCCCTCTTTTGCTTTAATGACAGCGAGAATTTGAGCTGCCGTGGAATCTGCAAGTTTGTGTAAAAGCTTCTCATGACTAGATCGACGAGTGGATCCACCTGGGTTCAACAATGTCAGCCAAACTTTTGATACAAACGTCTTAACATGGTCAATGTCATACATTTGCTTACATTTAAATAGTGACAATTTCCGCATTGTTTTAAGAATTAAATAAAAAAACTAAACTTTTTGGACTTTTTGGACATTCAGACCCCATTTTGTCATGATTTAGTCTCCATATTTCTCCATATTCTCCATATTTAGAACTCCTTAGTGGTTCAGGCCACATTCCATGTCATATTACATATTACACACATCCGTGTTCCCTAGAAAAGCACCCATCAGTCAGTAAGTCATTTTCGATGTGGCCACAGAGCCCATTCTTTGTCTAGTGCACACTGCCCTTCCTGTAACCCATTCACTGTCAGTTAGAATGAATGTCCTCAATCTCCAGATGTCCTCTGAGAGTCACATACACTGTACTCCAGATGAGCTTGCTTCAGTGATAGAGGAGGGCAGTATGGCAAAAATATGGTCGATATAGATAATATAAAGTGGCCACACACATTGTGAACAGTGTGAAATACTTTCTCTGCGATTTTCTCCGGAGAGCAGTGTGTTGGGGGCGGAAAATTGCTCAAGACTACCTAAGTTGTGCCACTGGCAGTCCTGAGATTCAAACCCAAGGACCTTCTATCACAGGGGCAACACCCTAACCACCAGGCCACTTAACGCTCTCAAACTGGCTAATTTCAAACCTTCCGCCTCTGAGTACAGCGGTATTTCACCATCCTAAGATGCATTTTCGTATACGGTTGCTATGTGTTCTCGGCAGTCCTAGACACTTAATAGTTATATTTTATATGGAAAATCAGATTAATTGATATTAATATTTATGTTACAAAATTATTACATTATATTTTTCTTAATAATTTAGTACTAAAACACATAAAAAACTAATTATTGACACAAAAAAGCAAAAAATAGACATTTGTGGTTTCCGCGAATTTGCGGAGATACACTATATATACTTTACTCCACTTCCTTCACTAAAAAAAATAAGATTTGAGAACAAGGTGGAATGGGCAAAATGCTTCAGCAATTTACACAAAAAAGGTTAGGAACATCCAATCAGCAACTTGTTACTAGTTTAAATAGTTACTGGTATATAGCCACAATGTTGTTAAACTGGTTGTTGGTGTTATAGGCTATAACTGCTCTAAATTTTTATCCTGATATGTTTACATGCAGCTAACTCCCATGCCCTCAGAAACCATACTGGGGCAACTTTAATGATAATGTATGATCATAATGTCCATTCCTAACTGGAGACATTCTTAAGCACCCAATCTATCTGTGCCCCCATTATGTCCTACACAGCAACAACAGCAACAACACAGCAGCATAATCGCACCAGACTAGAGCATCTGAAGTTACAGCTGAAATGTCACAATGTGATTCCCAAATACTTATTACATATATACATACATGATTGCAGAGATTTTATTCATCACAATGTCTCTAGCCGTCTGTTCATTTAGCCAACAGACAGAAAAGAAATGTAATTGTGGCCATAATAAAGCAATCTTTGGACGTCTTGCTTCTGTCCAAGCACCAATATTTAATGCGGTTTTAATGTAATATTTGTGCGGTTTAATCACTTTTTCTGTTTTTTAGACTACAAGCTTGCTCTATTATAACACAGAGTCAACAAGATTTGTTCTTAAAAAAATGAAAATCAAATTTTTCCAGGGGAAATCAAATGAAAATGAATGATAACGTTGACAGGAAAGGCTGCTGTCTTAAATGAAATATTACTAAGCAGCAAATTTGTTTCAAGAGAGTTCCAGCATGCAGTCTTTAATGGTCTCCTATGTTTGTAATGGGAGTATGGACATGTTCCCCAAACAACCAGAGCTCATGTAGCAGCCCACATGTGTGTTTACTGAGTTATGACCAGAGAAGCCAGACACACCTGTGTATTGAAAGATCACTCTGGCCGTCACGTTGTGTGACTGATTTGCAGAGCTTCGGAGGAGGGTGTTTTCATGGTCACCAGTATTGAGTTTTAAATCATTACACAGAGAGCCTCAACAGTAGTAGGGCAGTCTAGGGACATTTTCAAAACATTACAGTGACACATTTAATAACATACAGACATATTTGGTGGTAGGTGGGTCAGTGGCAAATAGTTGACTTTCAATGACTTTCGATATTGAAATAATTGTGTATAATAAAAATAATAAATAATTATTGATACAATTATTGTTAATTTATTCAAATCTAATATTGTTAACAAGCATAACAAACTATTCCACAAATTGATATTTCATGTATATCATATACCATATATACATACATATACACATATATACAGTATGTATAGATTGATAGACAGTTGTCAATATATACAGGAGTAGGAAAAGGAGAAGACAATACATTCTTTACTTCTAATTGAATGTTATTCTGGAGAATTACTATTGGTCTCATGAAAGAGCAGCCACTATGTTCAAATGGATTAGGTTTGGAATTAGGTTTAGGTTTTAGGTTAAAGATAAGGCTGTGATTAGGTTTAGGCATGTTTTTTTTTTAGCATAGCTTACTAAAACAACAGCTTACATTCACCCAATATCTGTTTTTAGTAGATATCTGCGTTGGGCATGTTTTCCCTTGCACACATGTTGGGCAGATTTAGCTTCTGTGTTGCAGCACCAGGGTCATTCACCCACTAGAGACTGAATTATCTCTCCATAAAGGTCACAAGACTAGTGTTTCAAATATCTGGCCAGGATGAGGACGCCACCCACATAGTAAAAGGAAATGAGACATGAAAGCACCATTAAAGCAGTTCTGCATGATAAAACAAACTTGCAAAAAAGGCATTACTGCATGCATTGTCTTAAGACTCATGTATCAGCCTCCACTCTTCAGCCTGAGGTGCATTCTGTTTGCTATTTAGGCTGCATTCCTTTATAAACATCACTTATATAACTGTAGTCATAAACAGGCCTGGGAGGGGTCACTCCACACCCCAGCCAAAACGCTGCATGTGACTGGTGTTTATCACACTGCCTATACACTCTGTTACTATGGTGCTGCTATTTACACACTATCTGCTTTCACACACCCCTGCTCTGTTATGCTAATAGAGGTGTAGTTACGGACAGTGGACTATAAGAATAACAACACCTTGTCGCCTTTAACCCAGAGCAGGGCACAATCTAACAGGGGCTATAATGTGCCATATTAAGTATATGTTAGTCAAACAGGGCCAATGGCTTTCAGTCACATTTTTCTATTCCTGTCAGAAAGATTGCTGTCAGGATTCCTGAAGACTGTTTTTGTTCCATAAAAATCACTTTTTGTAAATGACTGTTTTACTTGTTAAATAACTACATATTGAACTAAGACTAACTAAATAAGCAATAAGAGAAGATCATATCCCGCATTAAAATCAAAA
This sequence comes from Brachypetersius gabonensis, assembly GCA_037577145.1. Lineage (NCBI taxonomy): Eukaryota > Metazoa > Chordata > Actinopteri > Characiformes > Alestidae > Brachypetersius > Brachypetersius gabonensis. The sequence continues at coordinate 5,243,850 of JBBJLR010000013.1, read as the reverse complement.
CAGTATACATTTTTATCATTTAATAAGTCAGGGAACTAAAATGTAATTATTTTCTATTATTTGCTGTTCTGTCAGTAAAAACTGCCTATTTTTGACACAAATCATAATTTACATATATATGTATTACATTTGATTTATGTTTTGTTTATTATATATTTGTTTTGCAAAGCTTACCTCACAAATTCAGAAACTTAAATCATAATGAGTTGACTTTGTTTACATCACATAATATGATTTTATAGTGGCTTCAGTCATTAACCCTGCCATGGAGGTCTATTGGCGCTTTTGCTTAAACGTTTGTTTTCAGCTCATTATTATTTATCTTGTGTAAATATTGAAAACAAATTTAGCAAAAAATAAATTGTGTTAAATTGTGATCTAAAATATTAATATTAGTCCAAAAATATTAGCAAATTCTACGATATGAAAAGAGACTCTAGTCTAGAAGTACTAGAAGTACTCAAATACTCATGATCAACCAGGTTTAATAACTGCAAACAATGTAATAGTAGCAAATAAATGATGAAACATTCTGATAAAACGTTACAATGATCAACATTAACACAAAATAAACACAGCTGTCATAGTTTTACAAATCTGGCCAGACATATTAACTGGCCAGATTTAAAACTACATATAAAAAAACAAGACTAACTGAAGTGGTTTGAGTTAGGTAGACTTCTGGTGTTCACGGAGTTGCTCCTGTGATAAGAAGGCATTGGGTCTGAATCTCAGGACTGCCAGTGACACCACTGAGGTCCCCTTGAGTAAGGTACTGTGCCCACACACTGCTCCCTGGGCGCCTTGCATTGGTGGCAGCCCACTACTTCACTTGGTGAATGGGTTAAAAGCAGAGAAAGAACTTCACACTGTTCACACCGTGTGCTGTGCTGTGCTGTATTCACGCATGACTAAAAGGAACCACTTTATTTATTCCTGTTATTAGGTTTAAGAAAGTAGATTGAAACTAATGCAATGATTTGTTAAATAAAAGTCCTGCTATATTAATATTTTTAATTGATATTTTGAATATATTTCTGTATATTTTGATTTTGGAAGCCTCATGATTGAAGTGTTTCTCTGAAGCAGTTATTCAATATTTAAAATTTTTTTAAACATTTTCCTCAAGCAATTGATAGATTTATGGATGAACAGACAGATGAAGAGATTAACAAACAGAAAGATAATCACATTTTTCAGCTGGGAATTTTTGCTCTCATCGGCAAGTACAGAAATTGGATTCTGACATGTAGGTCATTTTTAACATGCTACTTAAACAAGTTAAAAGCGAAATAAATCTGTATGAATTAGAGGTCGACCAATATATCGAGCTGATATTTAGCATTTTATACGATACTGGCATTGGCCGATACCCGAGTTCAGTATGCCGATATTCCAGCATCTCTGGGGACAGCCCAGTTTTGCTGGGGTACATGTGATCCATGTTGCCGTTTCTGCAGGACTTTTTGTGAGTTGTGAAAAAAAGGGCCAGTGTTATAATCTGATATTTCAAAGTCATATACATATGTATCAGGACTGGAAATGTTAACACGTTATTATCGCATTAACACATTGTTTACTTATCGGCGATATTTATTTTATCTCGTTATTGCAGATTTTTAAAAATACTTATATTTATATAATGCGAGCGTTACTATTTCCTATCGTGGCAATTGTGAAAGAGAACACGAAGTCACACTTACTTCCAAGCAAACATATATTATGTTTCCTCAGCTCAGTAAGCTTTGACACTTTTGCACAGAATGAATATTGCACCCCCACTGGCATGCCCAGATACTCGCCTTTATCCTACAGCTAACGTTTTGGAGGAGGGTGACTGGTGAGAAGGACTCAAACTAACTACATGACAACACAAACATTTATTTAATACATAATATCCCTCTAACATTCCCCAAAAACAACAGAAAAGGTTAACCGCTCACCTACTCCGCAATTGCAAAGCCTCATGGGAGGTACAGTCCTGCCAAGTCACTCGTTATAATTTGGACAAAAGTAATGGGACACCTGACTTCACGTGAAAACCAGCTGACGCATACAGAGCTCCCATTACTTTTTGACCATTAAACCAAATGTGACTTTAAAAACATTGCATTCAGATACAGAGACTTTCATATGAAGTTGGTCCCTCTTTGTAGCTGGTTTCGCCCCCCATATTCTGGACTCCGAGAGGAACTTGTTTTTCAACAGGCTAGTTAAAACATGAATACCCTACAGTGGCAAATAACTTTGGTTTTATATTTGATTTGATTACAATAATGCTTCACAGAAATATTTAAACTGCAGCTGTGTAACTGTGTTTAAGGGAATATTGCTGTTAAAAAGCTGCTTGCAAACCAAATGTTATTCCACTTTTGTTCATATTGTTCATATTTGTCTACTCCTATGTTAATAAGAGTATTAAAAACAGACTTAAAGGTGCGAGTAATCGTGAGTTAACCATGCCAAACATGAGATTAATCACGATTAAATATTTTAATCTATTGACAGCCCTAATACATTTATATATAAAAAATTAGAGTCTAAAGAAAGCACAAGCCCTTTTGAAAGAAAATGGGAATTGTCTAAGAACTGTCGAGAACTGGTGTAATGATACACTGCTGTAGCTTCCAGGTAACATTAAGGACAGGTATTGACCTTTTTCTGTCAATTCGAATCAACAATGGTTTTAAAACGGGTACTAAAATCACCATTGATACAACCTGCAGCTCTTAAACTGGGACTACTAAGAACTTTCAGAGAGGGATGGGTGGGATGAAGAAGACTCAGAGACTGGATTGAGAGATTAAAACTAAAAATTATTTGCACTCTCCCTTTTGTATTGTATTTTATTTTTCCTCAGGAATAGTTTGTAACTTGAAAAGTTTTGTTTACAAATTATTAGTCAAGTTCAAACGTTATATATTTATTTATTGTATAGACATTTACAGTTTTATTTGTTATTTATGTTCAAATTTATTTTTAGTCAGTGTTAAATAAATGTTAAGTTGAGAAACTTTGTGTATCCTTTATTCTTATTAGTGTGATATTTTACTACACAAACAGAAGGGAAATGTGTAATTATTGGCCAAAAACATATCGGCAGCATATATTGACCATTGGCTGACCCTTCAGAATCTCAGTAGCAAAAATGGCTCCATAAAACTGATCGCCAACCAGAGCAACAGTTAAACACCTTGCCTTAAAACACTAAAAAATGGTAGTGTGGTTATTGATCGAATCAGGACCAAGGGGGCATTTAGAATGAGGACCAACAGGCCATTTAGAACGAAGGTCACACGTGTCACTTCAGATAGACTGACCTGGACAGATGAGTGCTCTACCATCCCTTAGGCAAAGTGAGCTATTGAGCTAAAGCAAGAGATTCAGGACAGAGGAGGAGTATAATGTGTCCACCAATAGTAACTTCATGTTATATGACGTCAGTTGTGTCTAAGACACACAACGTACACTCAACTTTAATTAATCTAGTTAGGTTTTAACCATATTATAGAGAGAAAAGAAAGTCTAACCTGATTGCAGGTGCCAATGTCAACACCGCCCTTCAGATACTCCAGGACCTTATCAATGTTCCCCGCTCTCGCTGCCCGCAGGAAACTGGTGTTGCTGTCCGACTGCAAAACAGAAAGAGAAAGTGTCACTGAATGTATTATTTGTGAGGATGCAGCAGATTCTGAGGGCTAACGTCCCATGCTTTAGCAACACTGACACCAAATTCTGAGTAGTATTGAGTTTAACTCACAGAGATGAATGAAGTTAAGCACCAGATGTGGCAGTAAATTGGGTTCAAATTAGGATCAGTAGTTATAGCTAACATCCACAGCTTCAATATAAAGGTAAGAGTTAGCTACCTCGACAATTATTCAAGGTTCTTTAGTGATGAGCAGCCTTCAGCATTCAACAGAGGCAAGAGACAATAAATAGACACCACAATAATTGTTATGGTCGTGTATGTAACAGTGTAGTGTGGGCACTATGCAAACCAGAGTGATTAGTATTGCACAGGAGGCAGTTACAGCATTGACCAAAGTCCAGGGGATGACAGCTACAATACAATAAATTGTCTATATAGCAATGCAACAATACAGTGAGAAAGGGACGTAAAAGATTAAACAGACAGTATAGCAATATGTGTGAATATAAAGGTCCCAGTGTGAAAAGGGCAGCTGGTAGCCTAGTGATTAGGGCGTTCGCCCTGCAATCAGAAAGTCGTGGGTTCGATTCCCAAGACCGCTAGGCACCTCTGAGGTACCTGAGCAAGGTACCGTCCCCACACACTGCCCCCCAGGCGCCTTGTTTCTGGCTGCCCCCTGTGTGCTGTGGTGTGTTCACGTATGACAGAATGGTCACTTTCATTTCACTTAAATCTAAGGCAACACAGTAAGTAGACAATACAGCATTGTAACTGGGAAGAGTATGTAAACCTTCCAGAATAAATAATATTGTACCATATTATCAGGATTTCTGGCTTCTTGTGTTTGGCACTCTCACCGTGTTTGACCAAGTTCTCGCGCTTAAAGTGCGTAGATTCAGTGGCGAACGCTGTGTTACCTGCAAACTCCGTCCCACAGGTTTTGCAGTGA
>JBBJLR010000013.1:5222372-5233224 GCA_037577145.1 Brachypetersius gabonensis | reverse complement strand
TGTACATATATAAATATTTTGAACAGCAAGGCATCCACAGATGTTTGATAGTGTATATATTCCTATTTTGGAAAGAGGCTATTTTTAAAGATTAAACTGGTTACTTTCCAGTAATAGCACTGATTGATAGCATTTGTATTTAAACATGTCGAATTACAAACATCATGCACTTTGAATGGAAACACAATATTTCACCAGGCTTCTGAAAGGCATACTATATCATAACTGAGATCTACCTACCACAGCCTTATGTATGTGTCAATTAAAAGCTAGTAAGATCATAACAGGAGTTTGGTTCCGAGGGCATTAGAAAACACAGGAAAGATCAATGACAGCACCCACTGTGCCACTCAGGAGGTTACACTTAAATTGCATGTCAACACAAGAAGAGCACTCAAAGTACATCATTCCCTTGCATTCTTTTAAATGTATATAACAGGATCTTAATCTCCTCAGCACAGATCCAATAAAGCTGCTCCTAGGTTTCTTGGACAGTGGGGTAAAGGTCATCTGAGTTTCCAAGGCAATAGAAAGCCAGACCATATATAGACCATAAAAGGCATGAAACACCAGAGGCCAGAACGATCAGAGAAGGACCACTGTCGCACGCTGTTTATAAGTCGTATGTTTTAGTCATACACTTTAACTAACAGATTTAAGTGAAGCATGTAAAACATATTTAAGGACTGACTATGCTTCTCAGCTCTGATTATTATACTTAAGCATAACCATATACTGCACAATTCTGTGAGAATGGTAAAACTACGAACGCTAAATGAAGGAATTTATCAAGCCAACTCGGTCCTCAGCAGCAGGAGTAGTAGAGGCCACATTCAGAACACCTTTGTATCTGCACCTCTGGAACTTGACTTCATGCCAAGCCATCATATGCTTCATGTCCTCTGCAGACTTAACACTTGGATGCGCTTCATTTCACCGGACTGCCAAGTGCACTTAACAACTATAGCATGACATTGAAGTTTTAATCCTCAAAGTTTAGCAAAGATCATCAAAAGGGTTTGTATTGATTCAAACAACGTTGGAACAATTCCTCTTACAGCCAGAGCAAACAAACACAATCTGCTACGTTCCAACTTTAAAACAGGGAAATAACATGGATGGTATAATTAACCATTCAAAACAGGTTTAGGGCAGTTTCAATTAATTAACTAAAATTGATTACTAGGTTACTTTCTGAATAAAAAAAATCCCCAGGTCATTATGAAACAGTGTTCAATAGTCAGAACAGTTTCCACAGGGATCACAATTGTGTTTATAACTGAAAATGAGAAAAACAACATCAACATGATATCACAAAGGCATGTACTGCTGTAGTTAAAGCTTTCTGTATACAGTCCTATGCAAAACACTTTCAACTGAATCACATTTAATTTATTTTCAATGGGAATATGTCAAGACATTTTCTAGTGGACTGCTGCTATTCTTGAGAACAGTATAATAAGATGCATATCCTCCAATAATAAAATATTGAAAGGTTTTGTTCATTTTAGCAAAACCACCCAGGCAGTATTTATAAGCAGCAAACATGAAGAGGCAAAACGTGACAGAGATCAGTGCTGCCAGGACACTCCAGCACATGCCATTTTGCAATTGGATATCTCTGGACGCGTGCCTGGCAATGTAAACTATTTAGAGAGGACATCAGATATCACCTTGAGAAAAGCACCAAAATGACATTCAAACAAATGTTGCATGAAACATGTTAAAATAAAAAATGCAGGTACAAACAACCAAGATCTGTGGATTAAAACCTGAAGGTCAAGATCATTTTTGACACATTAGATGAACTAAAAAGTGAAAAAATCAATAAGGTACATAAAGCACACAGCATCAAAATGTGGGTCCAAATGTAGATCCAAACAGTGGAGATGTGAGGATGCAAAGTGTCCCAAAGGGTCTGCAGATTCTTACCAAGGAATCAGTGCTCTGACTCAGGTCGCGAACGTTACTTAGATAAGGGGTACTCCTCTCAGGACTGTCCTTCGTTGCCTTTTGTGCCTTACGCATCGCTGCATTGCCCATGGCAACTACAAATCAGCTTCACGTCATTTAAAGTAAAAAAAACAAAAACAAAAAACTAATAGTCACTAGCTAAACTTGCTAACTCCTACTAAACTTATAAAGGTCCTCCTCACAGCCCATTCCAGTGTCCACCAAGGGACCACCACACTACTTTTACTCACTTGTTGTTGTTTGCTAGTCAAACTTCCAGTTCCTTCCAAAAACAGAGAAGCCATCTAACTGCTGCTAGCCACAGGGTGTTAATGCTTTGACTTCATTGCGAATTTGAGCCCCAGCTATTTTTACTCCCACCAGCCCAGCTATGCATGTGAATGGACAGTCTGCCATATGTCTGGGACAAGGGGACGGGGTGACACAGCCAAGAGGCTTGGGATAGGACAGGGCTGAAGGCAGGAGCTGAATATCCACTGCGGTGTAATGGTACCTTATTAGCCAACTTCAAGTGGTACCAACAACTAAACTAAAGTGTTGCCAACAACTTCTCCTGCACTCTTTAACACCTCCAGCACAGCCTTCCTTCCAGCTCCTCAAATTAGCCAGTTAGTTGACTGTAGTTAGATTGTTCTACCTTTTTTTCTGTAACCTTGTCCATAAAAATACAATTTCAGGGACTACAGCTCCGGTACTAAGTTAAAAGACAAACATAGTGTAATGGCTGATTGGGGTGAATCAAAAAAATGTGTACAGTTGACATATGTGATGTCTTGGATTCTTGTGAGGCTTAAGCTAAAGATGTACGTACCGGATGAAATGGCAGCAACCATGCAATCATGCCTGAAAAAGCAAATAAGAGCCACTGACAGTCCACATAGAAGACTTCTTTAACTTTAGCTCCTGCTGTCCAACATATTATGCAGTAAGATGATAGCGGATGATGAATGCCATGCCTTTGTGCTTCAGTATATTATGCTGTTCTAGTCTAACGAATTATGCTAAAGTATGCACGCTTGCACACAACATGATCCAGAGCCAAATATTTGTTGTACTTCACATCTCATGCAACGGCCTCTACAGCAGCTGTGAATATTGATCCTGGAGCAGCCAGATGAAGTTCCCACCAAATGTATTGATCCAGCTCTCATGGTCAGTAATATGCAATTAATTTACTTCCCAACCTCTAGAGTGGTGCTTCTCTTCTCAAATATATAAAAAGCTTCTCCTTGGGAATGTGTTAAGCCTGTATGTGCAACAGTCTGTGTGTGAGTGGCAAGCTTACCTGAGGTAAATGTCCCCATTCTTTCCAGTAAACCACTAAAAGACTACTGACTTAACATCCCATTCCTATTAGACAATACATGAACTGTCTAGGCCAAAATAAATATCTGAATATGAGACACCAATCCAGCTTTTATAAAAAGGATTTTCCAATGCTATGGGATGGACGATACGGCAAACATATGACATTTTGATATATCATTATATTTTCAGGATATGAACACTGCATCTAACCTATTCACCTGAGTAAAGCAGTGGGCAGTCAGCGACGCAACACCTGGGGAACAGTGTGTGGGGACAGTACACCACACACTCCAGGGTACCTCGGTGGTGCCACTGGCAGTCCTGGGTTTCAAGCCCACGACTTTCCTATGACAGAGGCAACTCCCTTACCAACAAGCCACCAGCTATGGAGGGCTCTTTAATTTCCTCTTCAATTTAGTCATGGCCAATTCCTCCTGCTAGCTTGGTCTCTCCATATCACAGAATGTCAGAGTAACACATGCACTGGAAAAGGAATTGATCACAACAGTGATAAAGCCATCACACTGTTACAGTTAAGAGCGTTTTTCCATCGGCAATAAATTACGAAGGACCCCAGCCCTCTATTGGGGCAGCCACTAACTCATCCAGAGAGGGGATTTTGTTTCAATTTCCCAACTCATTACAACCAAACTGCAGGATATAATCCTTCAGTAGAAGCAGACAACAAACGCCTTTAATCTGTGGTAAACCATATGGGCAGGGGAAGAGGGGGCTGGGCTCTGAAAAGAGCTGCTCTCTCCTGCTGTGAGGGAATGCATCTGTGCTACTGATGACAAATAAAAGGATGGTATTCATTAAACATCAAATGAGCTCCTTTAATTATTCTACAGTAGATGTGTGGTATAATGACTGCATTAAGTTATTACACCAAAACATTGGGGTAAACTGTAATATATGAAGATGTGCCTTCCAGTATATTTTTTCATTACTGAAACATGCCATCACAGATACCTTTAATCTACAAACAACATGACAGTTTAGGGATTTGTAGTGACTCACTAAATGATGTAGGAGAGACAATCTCATCCTAATCTGATCAGTAAAGTATTAAAGCTATACATTTTACTAGCAATAATATGGTACTATGAATGTGAAAACAGTCATGGTCCTGAAAGTTGTCTGTTTTGAGTTTACCCCATCACAAGAAAACTGATTGGTCTAGTTTTCAAAAAAAAAACAAAAAACACTTGGGTTCCTTAAAGAACATTGATTATGTTCAAGGTTCTGTTAGGGGTGTAACAAGTCATAAAAAATATTGTGATATTGTGGTGCAAAAATGTGACCATATGTATCACGGCAATGCTGGTTCCAGTGGTGAACAAGTGCCAACCAATGACCCACTCCAGCACTTTAATGTCACCACTCCCCCCAAAACAAATACTCTAATTTTATAAGTAAATTGTGTCAGAACTAATTTGTCTTTACTGAAATGTCATTTGTTTGCAGTCTTTGTTTAATATATTGAGTGTATCAGTGTATCAATATGAGTGTATCAATTTGTGAGCACTGAATCATCTATCAAGCTGAACCATGAGATAACTGTATCATTACACATCCTAGATGTTCCGAGAACCATAAGCTCAAAGCCAAGAACCATATGGAAACCTTTATTGTGCAAGAACACACACCGGTTTTATGCAGATCTATGTTACTTTTAGCCTGAAGTACTAACAAGCTGTCCTTAACTAATTTCATAAGGTTTCCATAATTACATCTGCACAAAACATTACTCCAGGTAGTTCTTTAAAGTAAAGTGGGCCCTTACAGTCACAAGTCAATACACCACACCAAATTCTTTCTCTGCATTGAACCTATTCACCAAGTGAAGCAAGGGGCTGCCACCAACGAGGGGCACCTAGGGAGCAGTGCGTGGGGAGGGTACATTGCTCATGGGCACCTCAGTGTTTTGAACCCACAACCCTCTGACTGCAGGGGCAAAGGCCTTACCACTATTCCAATAGATAACTTACTGTGGGATTTAAAAACTGCAGCATCAGTGGGAATCCTCTGCTGAAAATCCTTAGTACATATTTTACATAAGTGTACGTTTCAGATACGTATGTCCTTGACATGCGCCATTCTCAACGATCTACACTTGCTACGAAAGTGCACAGAAAAAGGACCACAAAAAGTCTGAGGCTGTGTTGCCATAGCAACTCAGGGGGCGGTAATGGATGTCTTGATTTTTTTTCCTCTTCAGCATTTCATCTGTAGTAGCCCACCGGCAAGCTGCATGTAGCAAGTAGATGAACTAAGCAGAGGTACACAGCATGATGAAATGAAAATGGTGCTGTAATACAGGGACAGAGAACTGTAACACAGGGCCTGTAGCAAATAGACATTAACGGCTTAGATTGCCTTTAATAACTTAGGAATTGTTTTGCTCTGGCAAATGGATCTGAGAAGGTTAATGAAGCCTGTTAAAACACCTGGTGTAATACCAAGATCACTAAATCCAATGAATACATGCCAGACATCCATGAATAATCCACTTACAGTAAATCTAAGATAGCCTTGTTCAGGCCTTCAATTAAGAGTGAAAGTTAATAACTGGTTTTCCAGGGCATAAGATGCACACAGTGGGTATCTTCAGATAGTGGCAGCATACCATGATAGTACTATTGCACCAGAGATATTGCACATGTTGCACTAGAAATATTGCGTGTTTGTGTGTGTGGTGAACTGAGGGATGGTTCTCATGACTCAAAAAAGGTTAAAGAGATTACATAAGTACACAACACACATGTGGGCACATAGCAGGGCTGAATGTGTAGTTATTCTGTTTCCAACAGCTGGGTGGTCAGCTGTGTTATCAGATGGACAGACTAGCCAGTGGCCAGCTTTGGAGGATTTGGTTTAGTAGCTAAAGCCAGCACGTCCCTATAACACCCCCTTTTATTGTAGTGCCCTACTGAGCCACAGGCCAGCCTGGCCACTCCTACAAGGCCAGATGTTGTGCTTTTTTTTCAGTCAATCTGGGTAGTAGCAGGTTTTTGGCCGTCAAACACACATGTGGGGAAACATGGCCAGCAGGGCTGCATAAGATAGAGTTTGTTAATAAGGGTGTAATGATTTCAGTATAATAACCTGGTGGTTAGGCAGGACTGCCCAGGACTGCCAGTGGCACCACTAAGGTACTCGTGAGCAAGGCATTGTCTTCTAAGAACCTACTATCAAATAAAGACTAGTCTACGCATATTCAGATTTCTGAAATTGTTTTACTTTTCTAGGGGTTGCAACTTTTAGGGCATATTTTGCTGAAGGGGGTTGTTATTTTGTTAGAGGGGTTTTTCTTGTTCAACCAAAACTTTATATCGTATAAAGAGTGCTCTCTACAAGCAATGTTTAACACATAAAACCTTCAAATTGAATTAAAAATTGTATCAAACATGAAAAGTAGTTGAATCATTGCACCCCTACTTGTTAGTCATTATCATGATACGGGCCTTCACTATATTTATATTGCATATTTATAAGTCTAGAATATGGAAAAGAGCTTGCACGCAGTTACTGAATATTGTATTGTGTGGTGTTGGCATTCTGATCAATCACAGATGTTCTTTGGTTGTTTGGATGAACAAAAAATTGTACATGATCTACTGTGTTCACATAATTAATTGGCAAAATAATTCAGGCCGCAAAAGCTCGATCTGATGGGAGAAGCATTATATATAAAGGAATCAATAGCAAAGGATATAACAAGCAAATTTAACAAAATGCCTGGAATCAGTAAGATGTCAGAGAATGCAAGAAAGAGTCATTTTTGCTATAAAACATTTAAATGGCTAAGCACTTAAACGTTTTTTTTTGTCAGCTAATGTGTGAGCTTCCACACTATCCAGCTTCTCATGCAAAATTCATGATGGATCTAGAGTAGTCCAGAAATACTGAGCAATCATACAAAGAGCAGGCAGATAGAGGAAGAGGCCATCACTGCCTTTCCACTTTGAACCTGTCTACATGCTTTTATTTTTACGCGTACACTATAGCACTGGACCACAGGGGAACGTAGTTACTATTAAAACCTCAGCAACTCAAATCCTCATAACTTTACATTTTTTACATAACTTCACCAAAAGAGTGTCTTTTACTTTGTGTCATCATTTTAAGAGGAAATGGGACAACAGAAATGGCCCAAAACATCCACTGAAGTCAATCCATAAACATATGATGCAAAATTTTTGTGCATTTTTATGCCTTTCTCACAATGTGATACTGGATGTGTTTGTGTGTTATTTAATATATGCATAAAGAGGAAGCCAAAGCAGAATAGGCTTAAAAATTAAGCTGTCTGACCGGCTCTTTTCATCTGCACTAACAACTGATGGAAAAGTGTTGGTGAAATGGGACCTATTTTCAGCTCTTTTATCCTCTCAAAGGCCACCCTGCAAATATGCCTTCAAATTATGCTCAAATTTAATACACATAATGTACTGTACATTAACAGATTCTACTCTGTGTATTATGTGTTTATGTATTTCGTTGCACAAACATAAAACTGGATATTAGCACATTACAGAAAAAATGGTATAGAACAGTAACAAGAAGCATAGACACTGGATGAAGATAATATTGACTGTATTGGGAAAAAAAGGGTGCCACAGTATGAAATACAGGGGACATAAAAATATCACATCACAAGAAACCTGGCCAAGTTTATCTTGCCTGTGAGGCAGATGACTTTTTCTGTAACAGAAGATCTTATGCCTACAGTCAATAACAGCTGATCAGTGACTTAAGCACAAGTATTGACACGAACCAAGAGGAACATGTTAAAAGAAAGTCATATGAGAAGTTCACAATGTTAGAATGATCAACAAGAAGAAGAGAATTAGCTAATTGAAGAGAAGCATGGCTAATTTTGTGAATGTATGTATCTTTCATACATTAACATTAAAGTACATGTACCGCAATCAGAAAATACAAAAACTTTATTTTCCTTTGTCACCTGACTGGAACCTTTAAGGCAGGTACTGTTAGCATTTCAAACCAACAGTCTTGAAATTTGTATTTCCATCCAGTCATTAAACTTAACTACATCCACAGCATAAATACAACAATCGAGTATCAGTAAACTGTGCAACACTAGTTTCTTACTAAACCAACAAATGCAACGTTTTCCATATTTTCGAGCACAGAATTTTTTGTATAAACTCGTCCTCTGTCTCACCTACATCCATACAACTACTAGACTGAGCTCTGAAAACTGAGCTCTGACATCTTAAACCCAGACACAACTTCAGCCAATCACAAGTTAGCAAAGCCAATGCTGATACAATACTGTTTGTGTTCCAAATACCAAAGAAAACAACTTTATTTGAATTATTTAGTTAAAATTTTTTGCTAGGGGCGGTTCAGTGGTCACTGGATATTGATAGGGACTACACCCTTGATTTCTGTCATAACTACAAGAAAAAGTGTTCTTGTTCTTGCCTTTTATCACTTAAAAAAACTACCTACCTACTGCATGGAATACAAAAGAGGTGTGATTTAGTAAATGAACCTTTTACAGCATGGAGGTTTCCCCTATAATCGTTCCTTTTCTACTAACTAAAGCTCATTCCCAGAAACTTCATTTATTATTAGCACCAGCCTTTAGCCATACTACCTTGAAAGTAACACATTCAGATGCACACTGAAAGGTTATTTACTATCATGAAAGCTTTCAGTGTAATTAAACATGCATCAGCCAGCTAAGCCACCATATCTCCAAACTTGATGTGACAAATTCCAAAAATATAACAGTGAGCAGTGTGACAAGTATAGCTTGTTTCTAAATTTCCATTTTCTGTTAAAAAACGTTTTCCCCCAAACACTATTTTTCTCAACGGCTAATAATAAGTTGTCACAACAAGCAGAATGTGAATCTGGTGGTTGTTCGGTTGAGAGAAATAAATATTAAAAAAGAAAGCAAGTTGACCATTTACTGTGACACATGCTGTTATACTGTGTATACTGGTTTTATTGTCCCTATTAGGGCTGCACAATATATCGCAAATTTACCGTCATCGCAATATCAACATGCACAATATAGATATCGCAAAAAAATATACATATCGCATTTATTGACTGAACTGAAATAAATAGTGTTTTTCCAAAATTCTTCACCCAGTGCAACTGAGAAAAGGGCAAAAACATCACTGGGCAGTTTCTTCATCTTCTGTGCTGCTGTTTTCTGGCTAATAACTTACTATAAATTAAATTATGTTTACATTTATTTAAGATTTAAAATGATTAAAAAAAACCTTTTCAGTTTTTTTTTCAACAGTGTTTTTTTTCAACATGTTTCAAATGTTTTATGGGAGGCATAAAATGCTCTGTTTAAGTAAATTCTTAAAAAAAAAATATTGGAATGGAAATATTGCATTTCATTTTTTTTCTGCATAGACTAGTCAGCGTCTATTACCAGTAAATCCAAAGCAGAAAAACATTAACACTATAAAGACTAAGTTTTTACTCACTTATGGCATGTGATATCGCCATTGCAACACTCAACAACATTATCGCATGTTTTACTAATATCGTGCAGCCCTAGTCTCTATACTGTTCATATCGTCTATTCTATATTCTATGAAGAAAGATCCCTTAAGAATGTATACTCAAGCTACTTGTTTCATTCTGTTTTATACTGTTACATTGTTTACCCTTGATATACTGGTCATACTCTGTTTACTTACATTTATATACAGTACAAGGTACAGTGAGCTGTCCACACACTCAGGACAGGTTAAATCTCACCCTTACTTTATTTTATACTTCTTATTTGCACTGTTTTGTTTGTTTCACGTCTTAAGTTGCATGTACACTGTGGAACCGGAGCTTTACAATTTCATCTCTCTGTATGATTGAGATGACAATAAAGTTGAGTTTTGACTTTGACATCGATTTAACTTGCTAGCATAACATGGTCATGAGGCCAGGGCCAAATGACAAGTAAGTTTGTTTTTTAACTTAAGTAGTTAATGTGCAGGCTTCTGTCTTTTGCATGATTCTGTGTAACACGTTTGTAGACGTTTGTGTGTGCTTTATGTGTAAAGTGTAAAAAACATGATAAAAAACATACACATGAGAAAGATTATTTTATGAAATAAGGCACAATTTCATAATGTAAGGTTGTGAGGTTCTGCTGCTTATCTGAGTTGAATCAGTGTCATAGTACATTGGTTGAGAAATAACAATCATTCCAGTCCAAGCATGTCACACCAAAATATTAGTATATTAGTATTAGCCAAAAACTGTCATGTCAGCTGGTATGAAAAAAGAAGACTTGCAAAAAATGTTGAATGAAGTTAAATACATCTTCTGCAGTCCTCTATACTATTGAAATTACAGCTGAACTGCAATAAAACAAATTGATGATGCTTAATCAATTGGCCTGTAAACTGCCCTTTCAACAGTGCATCTTCCATTTGGCAGTGCCCCAGATCTAAATCATTTTTACAGCTCTGTCTACGACTTCTAGTGATTACAGCTTGTTCAAAAACCTGCAATCCGTGTAATAAGGTGTTTAGTAAATATATGACGACAGTAAAAGAGTATGCAGATGCAT
>JBBJLR010000013.1:5193494-5218487 GCA_037577145.1 Brachypetersius gabonensis | reverse complement strand
GTGTGTGTGTGTGTGTGTGTGTGTGTGTGTGTGTGTGTGTGTGTGTGTGTGTGTGTGTGTGTGTGTGTGTGTACTAATGCATGACAGCAATGGCACTAGCATATTCTCGACAGACGACTGCTGCCATGGAGCTGAGGAGTGGCACCGCCCTCTTGGTGTTTTGGGCTTTAAGGCTGCTGTGTCACCTGCTGCAGTCTTCAGTTCTCACCCTCACTTACACTTGCACTTAACCCTTCTAACAAACACACTTTTTAACTGAAAACATTCAAGATGTACCTGTTATTCTGAGTCACTTTCAGACTTCACTGAACTGCCAATCAGCCTTGAAGAGCAAAGAAACTGAAAACGGCATTCTGAAAAATCGGCAAGCTGAAAAATCAATACTATGAATAAAACATGGTCTTAACTATCTCAACATTACATGATCTCATGATACCCACACCATTTCTGTACAAATAATAATCTGAGACGGACCAGGGACATAACAGTGGGTGGCGATTCAACTGCACTGATATCAGAATGTCATTTTCCAGGATAACAATGTATAATAACATAGTTGTTCGCTTTTAAAATAACTTTTGCAGGCCTTTTCAAAAGTATAAATAATATTTAAACTTCTAATTTGTTTTTTTTTTGTAAACTCATTCCCATTGATTATAACCTCCTGTCAAATCTGTGTTTGTGTCTTGTCATTGCATTTAAAAAAATAATTCGGAAGATATAAGTCATCTAATTCAATCACATCATAGTGAAACCTGAGATTTCATTATGTTTATTTAAGCATTTCCTAAGGAATCAGAATTAAATCAAATCAAACTGTTGTAAGGCCACCCTTGAAGATACCAAAAATGCAAAGGAGCTAGAATTGCTGACCTTTCAGGAGGATGCAAAGAATTGTTGTGCTCCAAACAATGAAATCTTATGTAATTTCAGACAACAGTTTAAAGCTTCTGGGCCTGTAATCTTCATCCCTGTCCAACCCATGCCCCAAAGGATGATCCACATTTTTTCCCCATAATTATGCATTATGAGGAATGAGTCTAAAGGCCATCGCACTAGGCAATCGTTTAATTATAACCACAATTGTATAAAGCTAATGAAAATGAATCCACTGCCTGAATGAAAGGATCAGTTGAGCTGAGAGAGTCTATGGTCAGAAGTCAGAGATGGAACTAAGCTCTGCAGGGCAGGACATATCCTGGATCAAAACTGCCTTTGGGGAAAAGCTTGAGATTCTAGATTCTGAACTACCACCAAATGACACACGAAATGACAAGGTGCCACAGTCTGCTCTTAATCATGGAATATTAATATTGGCATTGGTGCTACAATGACAAAGGCACAGAGTAAGGACAGCATACACATAGTGCAACCTGCATAACACTTAGACTTTGGGGCTTGAGGAGCTAAACAGGGACCTGAACAACCTGCTGCATTGTGCATGAAGCAGTTCACCTCTGTGTAAAATGTTAATCGATGTGGCTGACACTCCACACCCGTATCAAGAGCTGCCTTTTTAAAAACTGCATTATTAACTGACAATTGAAATAATATGACACTTATTCCACACGATAGCCGCAGCTATTTCTGGCCTGGGTCCGTACAAGGTTAGGACGCCAGTGACCTTCAGCAGGGAAGTACGAGTTAAAAACAGAACTGGCACAGGAGTAACACAACAATGACCTATGTAACTTAAATTCTTGACCTTGCATTATTTACATATGGCAAAGCGGTGCTGAGCTATTACAATATGTAGCATTTGTGGGATCATTGCACTGATGCAATTCGTTGTGCTGAACTTTAGATCTGAAAAAATGTCCCCGTAACCTGCAATTTAGAACCTTTTAAGGTCCTATTACATGAAGCAACTGCTTTTAACTAAATTCATTTTTACCTCCAGCCCTAGAAGAGAACCTGAGAGAAGTTCAAATTTGAGCTTTTCATCTATTTTTTTGCTCCTCTTACCTTTTGCCTTTGTTCTGCCGTAGCAATGTAAATTTCCCACTTGTGGGACTCATAAAGGTTTATCATATCTTATTCTGATTAGTGTACACTTTAGATTACAAACTACACAATTAGCACTACTAGTATGTAACCACAAGTAACCTCCCGAACAAGTCGTACTCACAAGAACTCACTGAATTGAACATGTTATAAAGTTTGCACAGCATTTACATCTGTGGTTTTGGTTGACAAGCATTCAAACAGTAGTATTTCACTATTAATGGGCTGGTGGTCTGGTGGTTTGGGAGTTGCCCCAGCAATCAGAAGGCCATGGGTTCAAATAACAGGACTCTTAGTGGCACCACTGAGGCACCCATGAGCAAGGTATCTCCCGTTTTAAAGTTCAGAAGCAGGGGAGCTCAATAGTGTAAATGGAAGAGATGAGGATGAAGCTGAATGGAATCAATGAATCGTTCAAGCACACACCCCGTTCATTTAAACGGGGAATTTGAAGGAATCGGTTCAGTGAAGTGAATCGAAGTCAAGCATCACAACAAAAAGCACCAACTTTTTCGCCCAAAGACAACAGTGAAAACGCAACTGCGCATGCTCACTACCGCGGTCACCAGGGAAACGCCTTTCAGTGTCCTCAGTCACACACACACACACACGCCGTGGGGTGTGTACTCCTGCACCACCTACACCTTATTCTGCTTTTCCTAACTCAAAGCGGTGTCCTACCTGTCTCCCCGGGTCCTCCTGGGCTGTTGGGGACGGTGTCCCGACTCCGGACGATGCAGTCGGAGAAGCCATAAGGGTGAGACTGGTTCACGTCGCCCCTGCTGCCCATACGCACTTTCCACACACACACACACACACACACACACTGCAGTCCAAGATGATGAGTTTCTGCTCCGCTCTAAAACACACTAAACTCGCTCCGGCTGTGGAGAGAAGACATCGGGTCCCGTTTCGACCTCAGAGAGTGTGTGGTGGTGCGTGTGAGGGGCAGGACGTGTGTGAGCTGCTCTCCTTCACCTTGAAGGAGGCGACTGGGCAATCACAGACAGTGATGAAGAGTTCTCTCTCCCTCACTCTCCCTTTCTCTCGCTCTCTCGCGCACACACACACACACACACACACACACACACACACACATTCTCTCCCTTTCTCTCTCTCTCTCTCTCACACACACACACACACGTTTCAAATCTCTCGCTCTCTCTCACATACACAAACGCACCTTCCAATCCAGTTTGTATTCCTATCTTTGTGGGGTGTTTTGACTTCTGTGTGTGAGTACTTCTATATTACTCCTACCCCTAGCAAACAAAACACTCTCTTTTACATGTGCTTATATATACGTAATATTCAATCTATTTCTGTGCACGCTTAGGTCATGCCTCAGCAACATTACATCACATTTTACATTACTAGTTTTATCCAAGGGGACTTGCAATATGAGGAAACACTCGAGTTTCAGGACAGTGTGAGAACCAGAGGAGAGTACTGAGTGTACTAAGAGTACTTATCAAGGATATAGTGCATTAGGAGAGGGAACGCTCTCTCACAAAAAGAAGAGTGTGGACTGGGCTTACCTTGTGAGTTTTTGGTTTGGCAAGCTAATATTAAATTTAGCTTTATATTAAGATTGCCTCATGTTAATAAATCACCGCATCACCATCGTCATGGTAACTTCTGTCACACGCCCAACTTCTGCTCCAGGACAGGTTTTCGGGTGACAGACAGTTCTTTTACCTTCAGAGCCCACCTGCTGACAGAAGTGAAGCAGCCTCCCCCCCTCCCCCCCTTCATTTCAGTGTCGCCGTGACGTCATCGTAAAACCCGCAGACTGTATAAATAAACAGAAGCTGATGGACCGTGAGGCTCCTCCCACCGCTTCACGCTATTGGCCATTTGTCAAAGACGTCACATTTTCACGTGCATGCGCGCCAGGATCAGCTGGCGTCTGTAAACCTGTAGAGAGAACCGCTGGAATGGGCTGCTGATATTTCACTGATATTTTCAGTGATTAATTCAGTGTTTCCTGCAGGGAAAGGGAAGCAAGTTGGTGAATTGTGTTGTTTTTAAACAACTCTATTACACAAAATAGACACAGCATGAGATAAAAGTACAGCTCAGTGATCGACATTTATTCAATCTGATTCGAAGGGAGTTCAGCTCTTATGAAAGATGAATAAACTCAACCGAAAAGGCTCCAGTGTGCTCTGTCAGCAGTTAAGATAAAAGAGGGTGCGTACAAGTAAATCCACAGCCTCCGTTTTCTGTGGTCAGATATGCTGGGATCCGGCTGGACTGTCATTCACACAAACAAGAAAATGTGGGGCACCCAAACCAACTATTTAACGGCCTGTCAAAGTCAGTGAGGCATGTAGGTACCTCACGTTTCAGTGTTGGTGTCTGAGGAGCACACTGTAGGAGGTGGGCTGTCTGGTCTGAATATTACTGAATATTGGACATTCACTGACAGTAAAATGCTGTGTGTTAAGACTATACTCACTTAGCTACACAGCTTTTTTTTTTTTATCATTTTGGTGAAACGACAGCGTGGGAAATGCCCACCAAGTGTGAAAGAGGACAAATTGAAAGTTTTATTGTATTTGCAGGCTCATGGAAGAGTAAGACTAAACAGTTTGGCTGTTATCGCAGTACTAGGCTCTGCAATATGATTTGCTTTTTGCATGCAACGAGAATCCTGAGCAGTCTGTGTCACATGAAGCAAGGCATTCAAATCAAACTTATGAACCAATTCATATTTTATGGTATTAGAAATGAAGTATTAAAGTGAGAGACTTAGCTGGTCAAACAGTTAGCCCAGTGTATCGTGGTGGATGAACCCAGTCACAGATGGAGAGAGTTGGTAGGCCACCTTGTTCTATGATCGCTCCACTAGAGAGTTGAGATTCCCACCAGGCAGGTGCACAGCCTTGGAGAACTGATACACAATAGTGATGGTGTTCTTTCCTTCTGAGTCTGTCAGGCCGGTGATGAAGTCTGCACAATATCTGCGACGAGGGACGGCGAAGTAATGACAGGGGTCCCCTGGAGGTAGTTTTGGCCCTGGCACGCACCGCGCACACCTGAACGAACTCCTTGAGAGCTGAGGCCATATTGGGACACCAGAAGGCCAGCTGCAGCAGAGAGGGTCCAAGTGGTGCCAGAGTGACCAGTGATGGCTGAGGAGTGAACCCACTGGAGGGTGTCAGGAGGAAAAAGTCGTCCAGGCAGGGTGCCTGCCAGAGTGGGATCAAGGACTGCCTCTGGCGGACTCGATCTTCTAACTTCCACCGGAGAGGTGACAGGATGAGGTGTGATGGCAGGACAGGTGTGGGGTCCGCCCGGGGCTCTCTTCTTACAGTCGACCCCGATAGGTAAGATAAGGTGAACCATTTGAAGAACAGGGCAGAGTGATACGGCTCCTGTTAGATGGGTAACATCGAGGCTGAAACTCGGAACACAAGAGACAGACTTGTTAGAAAAAGATCGCACTTCACATTTACACCATTCCATTTTCAGGGAATGAAATCTTAGGTACAGAGCGGGAGGGTAAGGAGGATCAGGCGTCGCCTGTGGCACCTGAGTCTTGGCAGCGAGATTGCGATATGACTGATGACTCTTGCTTCAGGTTCGCGATCTCGGCAACCTGTCGCACAGAGCGTCAAAATCTCCTGGTTTCACTGCATAAGGCTCAGTCGTTCTGTCAGACTTACCTGGCCAAACAGTTAGCCCAGTGGAGAGTGGTGGATGAACCCAGTCACAGATGGAGCACAAGAGAGTTGGTAGACCTTGTTCTGAGAATGCTCCACTGGGGAGTTCTCACACACACAGTGAGTATAAAGAGTAGAAATAGGCCGGAGTACTCACGGTACCAGTTGGATGAAAAGGGCATGAGATTCAATGACTGAGCACTATGACATTTCTGGGACTCCGTACGCATCACATGACTGATGTGTGTGACATAAACAGAAACTGGAAATTTCCCTATAGAGGATGTGCACTTATTTTCATTTAGAAAATCAACAAAATACTGTACTTTTACTAGTATTATTAATTGTGTTATTATTGTGTTATCATTGTATAATATTTTTGTTCCTGTAGAGGAAGACATTTGTGAATAAGGAGTGATTCTATCAGAGATGGGGGAGGTGCTTGAAACCAGTATAGCACACACACACAAAAGAGTGTGTGGGGGTGCTTTAGATGGATGAAAAAGCTTCCACTGGCCAAGACACATTTAATCAACCAAGGGCCTGCAAAATTCTCAACATGTCAGCAAAGGTTGGCTGTATGATCCTTAACAGAAATCTTAATGTAGTAAAGGGCTGAGCAGATGCCCAGTAAATGAAGACATATTTGAACGTATTTGAAATAAATCAGCAGGAGCAGGCAGTAGACTGCGGAAAAGTCTGACTGTCCTATATGATTAACGTACAAGCAAATAACTACAATCTTATCAATGACTGGTGTGCCACCACAAACGTGCAGTTCAGTAGTTTTAGTTACTTAATGTTATTGTTATTAGTTATTAATAATTTTGCTAACATAAGGAGCATAAGCAGCATATACATGACACTCACTATCTAAAATAACATCCATTTTTATTTGAATATATAATTACATCGGACAGAATGTACCATGATGTGTTATAGTTAGGTGTTTGGTACGAACAACTTGCCTATCACAGTTCATGCATGATTGAGTAGGACTGAGTAGAAAGGTCAGGGGTAGTGCACGGACCACCACACATTACATCATCAGGAGTGTACAGAACCCCTAGTGTTGTGGGTTATGGTTAAATTAGGGGTTAGGGTTGTGCTCAGGGTAAGGATTAGGGTTAAGGTCAGGGGTTAGGGTTAAGGATTAGGGTTAGGACTTGGAAGTTACCTGGAAGTATGAGCTAGCACATCCCCGACACCAGCCTGCCTTCTCAACGATACACGATCCACGTGTAACACAATACGCGTGTAATGTTTATTTATGGATTCACTTATCAGCCAAAATATATAATGTGTATGTAGTTAATTTAATCACAGAGCATGTAACTAATCATTGGGGACTTGACAACTATAGCTATAAGCATGTAACTGACACACCAACTCACTGAAGCACACCGAGGTCAAAAAGTCCTTGCTTGCTCTGCACTCCCATTCTGGATGACCCTTATGCAAATGAGCTGGTGACACATCAAGCGGGAGGTTGAAATGTTTTTAAAACATTGTGTTATGTTTTTTTTTAAGATTGAAAAAAATATGTTTGATTACATTGTATTGAAAGGGGATCACACTGTGAAGAAAAGAACTGACCTTTTAGTTCACTCACATAATTTCCCTTAAGTTCTTTGCAGTTGAACACTGTTTTGGGGAACATTTGGAGGTGCTACAGCCCCCTTATCAGCCTCGCTCCTGTATAGCCCTGATCAGCATAACTGCAAATTTTCATCCAGTCCAAAGCTTTGCTGACACTGAGGCAGGATTTATCCATGCAGGCAGAGACCAGTACACGTAAACATTACAGCTCCATGATCCATCCTGTAATTCATGCTGTTAAATGATACAAATGTAATCTCCTGAACAATAATGGATTTGTATTCTTTCCTCATTCGTCGTGAGCGCCTGACTCCATGCTGGAAGATTTGTTTCCCCCTAATGGAAATCACCATGGTAGCAAAGCCTGGCTGAAGTCATTACTGTCGAGTCTCGGTGCCGTCGTCCCGTAATATCCCAACCCTGTTCCTGTGAAATGTCCATCCGCCCCCGCTGCCCATTTCTTTTTCAGTCACTCAGAAAGCGCTGATCTCATGGCCACAGTGTCTTCCTCAGCTGTGTGTGGGTGGACATGATCCAGCTTTGTGGTGAAAAGAGAGAGGAATTTTGGGTGATGGTCTCATTTTGTTGACACTCTGGAAAATGAAGTTGATAAAGAAGATGTCAAAAGAACCAACAGGTCTGTAAAGATCCATTTCTGGCGTTGTGGATGAGTGTGAAGAACCTTTCTAAAGTGAACAAAGCTAACATCTATTCATGTAATCTATTCATTTATTTTATCAGCTGGTCCTTTTAGTTCATCCTTTCTGATCATCAGTTTACATTTCACTACAAATACTGACACTGTAACTGACTTTTTAATTATGGGGAATTGAAGACTGATAGAATAACAAGTCATTGCTATTCCGTTTAAAACTAAAGGCCTGTAAAGAGAACACACACAAACATGGTCATTAAAACAGCATTAAATAACTTCCACAAGCCGCATTTCATGTTTAGCCCCCTCCCTCATGCTAAATTACGCAAATAAACGGTATTTGTGTATAAACATGTGCAGAAATGTGATCTCTGAGGAGTTTTGCCCACAGCTGAAAAGAACAGGGAAAGCAGAGAGGAGTTTTACCATTTTCTTCCATTACAATGGTAAGACCATGTCTTCTGCGTCCTCTAAACCCTTTACCGCGTTAATTTTAGCTTACTATAGAAAACCTCACTAATCTTATCTGCTGGCTTCCCTGCATTTATTTGTGCACCTCCTGTGTTGAACGACTGAAGCTGAAACTGACATCACCAGCTGATCAGAACTGAATGATGATGTAATACAGAGAATTTTAAACCATATTCACTGAAGTTTGGGAAATAAGAGACTTGCCATGATCTTTTTTGACATTTCAGATGGTTGGGAGACCTCTGTGGGTGTATATGTGTGTGCATACTTTTTTGTAACTTAACCTTATATTAAAACAACTACTGAAAGTGAGAACAGCATTTTGTAAGTAAGGGGTCCAGCTAAGGGTCCCCAAAATGTTTGTAGTGTTTTTCCTTGACTTGAAGCTTGACTAGTGTTTTTCCCCTCAAGAGTGTGTGTGAATGTTGTGTGTTGGAGCACAAGAAGGTTACTATTTTTGCTGAAGTGCTGGGGTGACTCAGGCCCACTTCCTCTGTCAGGGAACATCATCCTGATGTGTCCTCCAAGGTCTGCCTGTGTGTATGTGTGTGTGTGTGTGTGTGTTTACCAAACCAGGGCAGCAGGTGAGCTCCATCACTAACATCGTTCCCTTTAAGTTAGATATTTACACAGGGTGTAACTGAAGATGTTTTTTAATGAGATTCAACAATGTACAGATGAATATTACACACATGTATTATTCCAAATGAAACCATTCCAGAATAGCAGAGTAAATACATATATATTGTAGTATTATATTACCAAACAGATGTATGTCTGCTGAATTGACTTTAAATAACTTAAATATACAGTTGTATGCAAAAATGATGGAAATGGTGTCTCTGTTAATAAAGTGAAAAATACACCTCTGCATATTTTAGTACATAATTACTGTTTATTTGAAAAGGCATATTTTAAATGTTTTTTCTTCTTTTCTGCTATACTCAGATAAATCAAGATGTGTTCTCTGTAGAGGATGTAAACTTATTTTCATCCAAATACAAACTGAGTAGAGGTGTTCAAACTTTCTGTCTATGACAGTATAGATACAGTGACATATTGCTGTATTTCATCTTTACTACCAACAATCAGTGCAACTCTGGAGCAAATGTGAATATAAAACTGGCAAGCATGCAGAATGAGTGAGCGAAGACATTCCATTAAAAACACACACACACACACACACACAGGAAGCACTGCACTGAATCACACTGGCCCAAAATAGACCCTCAAACGCACAAACATAACAGAGATGTATTTTAGTACTAACCTTGTCTCAGTGAGGGTGTGCTGTTTGAGATCTGTACTTATAAATATTTAGTAGGATTATACCTCTGCTGGCTCACATTCCTGTTAATATGGACCTTGCATTTGCTTTCTCTTGGCCACTGCACTGAAACTCTGATCATGCCATCACAACAACAAAAACCTATCAGCTGAAAAATCTCTATGTCCTCAGCCTCCTACTATCGGAGAGCTCATTCAACACCGCACATAGACCTGCTATCATTTATGAGTATTTTGACGTGTCCCCAGATAATCTTAAAATAATGGAGAGAAACAGTGTCCCGTGTTCCACTGGTTTATTCTCACCTCCGGAGCACACATTGCTTTTCTAAGTGAAAAGAAATAGTCTCTACAGAGAACATTTAAATGCACAATCACCGTTTATCTGCAGAATATACCCAGTGCAAATGTTAAGGTATAGAGGATTTGCTGTAGAAGATGTACTACGTTCAGCAACACATGTTGAGGGTACTTGTTTGTTAATGTTATATGATTGAATTCATTTCTATAACTTATTTAATTTAAATAGAAAGAAATG
The DNA here is from genome assembly GCA_037577145.1 of Brachypetersius gabonensis. NCBI lineage: Eukaryota > Metazoa > Chordata > Actinopteri > Characiformes > Alestidae > Brachypetersius > Brachypetersius gabonensis. Next base: position 5,208,265 of record JBBJLR010000013.1, on the reverse strand, counting down.
ACTGCACAAGGAAAATATGTTTACAGTTAACTAATTTTCAATATATATATACATACACACACTTATACACATATATATATGTGTGTGTGTGTGTGTTTGTGTGTTCATCAGTTCGGTTTGTTTGAAAGTCTCCGCTAGCAGCAGTCTCCACACTCAAGTTATATAAAAAAGGATCACACAGCAGGTGTGAGAGGGCTGTTCAGTCACAGTTTGTTGGCTAGCATTGGTACAGGCTGGTCACATGACCTTTCATTTCTCATGCCCAGGTTATTTAAGGTATAGCTCAATGTTATGGGTGCTCAATAGTTCCAGGAGGGCCCCCGAATGGAAGAATGCAGTGCAGTGCACAGAAGCAGACTGAGCTGTCAATCACAGTCATCTTCAGTTTGTGTAAAGACAAAGTCGAATTTGAGGTCAGGCCAGAATTTAAACATATCAGTACATTTGAAAATAAAGCTCTTTACCAACAGCAGAATAGTTGTGCAGCTATACTAGAATTCGAAGAGAAAACTCAGCAGCTAGCCCAAGTTTGAAATATCTGACCATAAAGCAGTTTTCAGAGGGTGTAATCATGTCTCTAAACACAATATTTAAAAAATGTTTCTACCCAACACAATTGTGTCAGATGTCTGAATGAATACGGTGTGTCTGGGATGCCCTACTTTTTAGCCGACTCCCACTATGATTCAACTGGGTTAGTGGGTTCAGTAAACTGTAGCGTTATGGCAAGAAGGCTGAACAGTGCTTTACAAATGCCTTGCATATGTGTTCAATGGGTGATGTATTGCATCTGTGCAGTAAGACAGTTATTACTAATGAAGGTTTGGAAGACTGAGGGCTACATTAAACACACAACAGTCCACTAATTACAGGCTACTACAAAACAACAAAGTATGGTACAAACAAACATCCACACTGAGTGAATACTGACTAGTCACTATAATGAACACTGTTCTGCAATTAAAAGAAATACCAAAAGAGATTCATTACTGGAACATGTCAGTCAGGAACAGGAACAATACTACGGTTCTGATACAAGTGGAAAAAACGTGAAACAGCTGTGAACTTTCCCAGTAGTAGCAAGCCCAGCAAAATTCTTTCAAGAATGCAATGCCAACTCTTCCAGGAAGTCACCAAAGATCCCAGACGAACATTTAAGGAGCGGCAGGCCTTGTTCAGCTTAGATAATATCAGAGTTCATGCTCCTAGCCAGGATCATGCTGAGACCTTTATAAGGGCAGTAGTTGTCACTGCTACCCAAAAGTAAAAAAGATTGCCTCACATTTGCAAAAAACACCCTGAGGATCCCAAAGCCTTGAGGAATTATGGTCTGTTGATAACCTGGTTGACTTGCCATAATTGACTTGATCACAAATGCTGTTCTCTTCCAGAAAATCCAACAGTCTGTGATCTGAAACGTAATTAATTAATGCAGCAAGACAACAAAGCAATGCACAGGAGCAAGGCCAGGTACTGAAATGGGCATTTCAGTTGAATGAAAGTAATTCTGAAAAGAAAACTGGGACAAAATCTCCACAGCACTGTGAAAGACTGATTTCCAGATATAAGAAGTGTTTGGCTGCTGTCATTGTTGCTAAAGGTGCAATAAACACTAATGTTTATGGGAGAGTTCCTTTTTTTGACACAGATGTGTGTTCTTCAATGTTTTACTTCAACAAATGAAATAATCCTTTAGGCCTGTTTTGTTCCTCTCTCGTGTTTTACCTATAATCACACTTTGTTAGAATCCATTTAGTGAGAGAAACTGAAATTATTAAAAAATGGCAAACACAACTGTGCATCAACAGATCGTTTACAGGTACATAATCAGTATTGCTTTGATGGAAGGACTGGATGTATATTAACATTTATGCAATATGTCACAAGAGACAAGAGCTAAAGTTAATAATTGTAAACAGCAAAGTGCACCTATACGGACAATGGAACTGATATAACAGACAAGAAAATTAGTTTAGATACACAGGTATCATGTAGGTATTTATCTGTAACTCTCCACAGCCGTTGAAGGCTGTTCCCATTTATTATGAAATATCACCACCTGCTGGAAGCTTTTGACAAATACACCCCTTTCAACACCACTTCCCCAGTTAATTAATGTCAGTGTGTTTGGAGCAACATGATATTTACTTAGTGCAGAACACAAAAATCAAACAAGTTCATTTTCAAAAAAAGGATAAAGATAGCATGACACATATGAACATATTTAAACTGATGCTCAAGTTCAGGTACATTCTTCTTGTTTCCCAGGACTTGTCAAAAAAAAAAAGGAAAGATACAAAACAAAACAAAAACAAAAACAAAAGCAAAAAACAATGTATATTGTGTTTGGACGTAAACTACGTATTTATACACATGTATTGTCTTCTACAGAATATTCAGTTGGACAATATAATGCTCCATTATTATTCTTAAAAAAAAATGATTTGACTTTCCTACCATGTAAATATATTCATGTACACTCTTCACTGAAGAGCAGATTTTGAATATGTTCTGCAGTAGTTATACAATATAAATATAAAATGAAAATCAATGTGCTGCTATTTGTATATGTACACATACAGTGTTTGTTTGCATGACTATTAATACAGTTTAATACTCTATCAGTACACGTTTGCATAATGAATGTAAGTGTATTAAACAAACAAACCTAATTTTCTAATTTTTTGAAGCATGTATTCTGTAAGTATTCAATAATTAAGGCACAATTTTGAAGCTTCAAACTGGTTTTGCAGTTTTCAAAACTGCACAAAAAGGCTGCAACAAAATTCAAGTTAAGCATGATACCAGTAACCTGTGGACTAAGAATAAGCGCACTAGTAACTTGAAACTTTTGACATGCAAGTTGTTACTGCATTTTCGTTTTTTAATGAAAAGCCCTATTTGGACAAGGTAAGATAAACATGGAGGCCTGGAGTATTTTGTTTTTTTGCAGGTGCTACTCCGCAATTTTGTTTGTCTTGATCGGCCGTGTTTGTGTTTTTCTCCCTCCTTCCCTGAGAAAATTACAGGCTGATTACTTATTGTTTGTAAGGCCGTTTTAGTCAGATCTCCGCCAAAAAACACCAGACTATTTGGCAAAGTTACCCCCCCCCCCCCCCCCAGAACGTATCCACATTAAACAATTGGTAGATCTCCCATTACATTCTCTCCATATGAAAGACAATAAAGTCAATCAGATCCAGCAGACTGAACAGACTACAGTGGTAGCTGAATGTATAAAACATTACTTAGAATTTGTATTTTTATTTATTTAATTTAAATTTGCATCACACGACCATCTGTGATGCAAATATCTAAATATGTTGAGAATACAACCCACGAATCCAATCCGAGTAGAGATTAAGAAGGATAAGATTCAGCAATACTGCATAACAGTTAAAGCACATAATACAATCTAACTGCATTGAAGTGAATGAAGAATAAAAGGTCATGAGATTTAAATGCTTAATCTTTTGTATTTTGTGCTTTTATAAATGATTATAAATACACATTGGTTTTGCATAATAAGTATACTGCCATATTTTTTTTCAAATAAAAAGATCTACATTTGAAGCCTCAATTAAACCCAAATGTGAACTGCTGTAACTGCACAGCTAGTTTTGCCCACTAGAGTTTTAATAAGAATAATGCAGTAAAATAGATGATGATCTACTTTAGCATGTTTAGAGCCATTCCTGCATGCTCATGCCACTGTTTCAGCTAGTCTTGATTAGGCTTTGAGCAGATACTGGGGATCACATGCATGATAACTGTACACGTCATCTGTGTACATCCTACTCTCATTGTTTTCCAACACTGACATTTTTAAAACTATTCAGCCTTTAACCGCACACCAGGTTCCAGTTTAACACGTCCCAGCACCAGGGGTGCCAAATGCTAGCATACTCTCGCTTAATGTTCAAACATGTATTTAAATATATCCATGCTTCATTAACTGGAGAAGTATGAACCTGCCATCCCTCCCTCAGTCTAAAAAAGGCAGCCAATTACAAAAGAGAGCACAACTCGGTAAGGAAAGGTAATGATCATATTGGAGGAGTTACTTCAAGTACTTCAACTCAACTTTATGCTTAACCTGACACTTTTGCATTCTGATATTGCACAGGCTCCGCCATGTATATTTATTTTGAATTCTATGGGCATAAATATGATACTGTTTAAAAAAAAAAAAAAAGGAAACAAAAAACATGAAGCAAATAAACAAACAAACAAAAAGGTTATTAGCATGCAGCAAAATCCTTCTGAAACTAGACAAATAAGGTGCTCTTTATACAATATTTAAGACGTTTCTTATATATCACTCTCTCAGTGCAACCTCTGTATTTCTCAAATGTCCTGTTTACAAAAATGGCATGTTAGTTGTGAAGAAAAATAAAAAAGATAAAATAATAATGACAAAATAATTAAACTGTTATTACATTTGTCATTTTTAAATGTTTTAATAATTAAACTGTATTTTTGCTGTAAAATTTACAATTTTAGTAAAATGAAGGCAGATCCTGATAACTACTGTATTTTTCCTTCCTAGCCCTGGTGCTAGAGGCTCTGTCAGGTGATCAGGTGATTTTGAGCCTTACCAAAACACCAAAATCACCCGACTGCCAGAGCATCAGGCAATAACAAGCCGTCACCCTCCTGTGCTTTAAAACAGAGAAAACATTCAAATGTGAAAGGCAGGGCTAGACTAGAACCAGGCATAAGAACTGATGTAAAGACAGTTCTCTGGAGAGTATCATATTTATGCTCATATAATCACAGGTCCATGTGTCAATTTGGTCATAGCCTTCAGACAGAATACTCATGTACAGCATACTTGGCTGCGAGTTTGTGTTTGTGTGTGTGTGTGTGTGTGTGTCTCAATACTGGTGTTTCCAGAACATGATTTGTTTATCTTCTCCTCCTGTGATTATGCTGCTGCACTGCTCATTCATCCAAATAGAAGTGACAGGGCCTGAAAACAGACGAAACAATCGAACTTGAGTGAATGAAAGTAAGCTTCAGTGGCTGTTAACATGCTTCTAAACACACAAGTCTGACCTCCAGAAGCAGAATCCAGGTTCTGGTCCTGGATTTCATAAATACTGGTGGTTGAACTGTTAATGTGATTGAACAACCTCCCACCACAGGTTACAAAACCCAGAATTGGAATTTGAATTCTAATCTGGAGCTGAAGAGCTGTGTATTAACCGGAAGGCCTGAATTTAACAATAATTAAGCTAAGCTATATTTGTTCATTATTGTGTACATTTACCTGAGTGAGCAGGTATTCTGTGTATGATCTTGCCGGTGAGAAGATCCCAAATAAGCAGGTGCCCTGACTGTCCGCCAGACAACACAGTGCTACCATCCCAACAAAAACACCTGTTGTGACAATAAAGCCACAAAGAGGTTAGGAATGTTTACAATTTTTTTTGAGGCTGTGTGACTGGATGTGCATGAAGTAAGCCTTATTATTATATATTACACATTTGCTTTCTACAATATACTTTTTTTTTGAGGTTTGTAAAAAAAAAAAATATATATATATGGAATAATTCAAGAAGGAACACCAATACACTAATAAAATAGAAAAGCATAATGAGGCAACAGCAGGTCAGCCATTTGTTCCTATGAAATTTAATAAGTAATATACACCTGGCTGTTGTTTACAGGTTCTATATTAGTCTTTTTATAATACACAAACAAGGAAACACTACCTCTGCTCATCCTCAGCAGGAACAGTAGAGAGTAGCATGCCTGTCTGTACATCTGTAACCTTCAAACACGAATCCTCACCCACACTCAGAATGTTTCTGCTGTCTAAATAAAAAACATTCACACATAAATTAGAATCAGTCTTATTTCGTGCTGGCAAATAGACAAAAACACACTCACCTGGACTAAAGGCCACCTGGTGGATCTTTCCAGAATGGCAGGCTAGTTGATGTAGGAGGGAGAAGCTAGCAAGGTCCCAAACACTGAGGGTGCCCTCTTTAGTGCCTGATGCCAAAAGTGTGCCAGCAGGGCTTAGAGATATGGTGTTAACCTGTGTACACACACACACACACACACAATTTGTTTTATAACGGATTGATTAATCAAAACCAGCCATTTCAGGATTCCATTACTGCTTATGACGTTCTAGTGTCACCTGTTTATGAGAATCTTGAAACTTGAAAGGCTGACTAATTTATTGAATTGCTGATAACTGTATATTTCTAATAAAACACTTTAAATGCTTTCTAATGCTCTAGAACATTTGTATAATACATGTGATGTTGCAACAAAATACAATACAGGGTCAGATGAAGACATAACGGTTCAGTTATGTCAACAGATGAATTTGCTATACACATGATTGTTAATGACATCCATAATTCAAATCAGTATGTTGATTTAAACTTGGTAATACTTATTTAAACTCACGCCAGCCTCATGTTCCAGTTCAGAAAGCAGCTCAAACAGAGCCCTCTTATTACTGGAGACGTCTGCTGCTACACACTTCCAGACCTGTTAGAAAATGCAATACATTCAAAAATTTCAGGCAAAATAAACTAGTGAAGTGCAAAGACATTTTACAGCAATCTAGCAATTCTCCTATGGAGTGTTAACTGATAAAAACTGGTTTTATAAGTGGTGACAAAGCTGGAGCCAGTTTTTCACCAGCCTGACAAGAGAGCTGAAATTTTATTTGGGACGTTTAGAGTGTATACTGTTAAAATATGATGACAAACTATTCCAAACTTTTGAAAGTTAGTGGATCTACAGTAATAGTGTTCAACTTGTATGCACCTGGTATTTACGTTTTGTTGATTAACTGAAACAAGTGAACTCTGGCAGAAGAGCTTAAGAGACTCGCTATGAAATTCTGACCAAAGTAAAAAATATATATCCGCAAAGCAAGAGAAAAGGTCATTAAAATATGTTCTGTAGGCCAACTGCCTATTCTAGAGACTAAATAGTTCTACTTACAATTCATATGAGAGAATGTTTAACCAGAAAATGGTTTTGTCAGAATTTCATTTTTAAAGGCGAATACCTTTACAGTGGAGTCCCAGGACGCTGTGTACAGCTGATTGTCTCTCCAGCAAACCTGACTGACTGCGTCATCATGACCCATGAGGGTGTCCTGCCTTCTGCCATAGGCTATTGAGTAAAAGTACCTGTTAAGAAATTATACACAGAAACAGAATGTCTAAGGAAAAGAAAATAAGGGGCAAAAAATGTATGAGTATGAAATAAGCCGGTAAATGGTGCAAAAGTTGGCTTTTTGAATGCTCACACATTATTATCCCATGAAGAACAAACCACTGTTTTATCCTCTGGCAACATCACACAGGAGGACAGAGCCTAGAAGAAGAATGATTTTTGTTAGCTAGAAAAACAGTAGTTTTTGGGGAGAGTGTAAAACAGTTTACATTTGCACAAATTTATTCAGTCAAGATTTGTTTGGTACTGGAATTTAACATTATTTTTGTATGGGAGCTATAACACTAAAAAGAATGGACAATTAGTTAATCATGCAATTATTAATAGTTAGTCATGCAGATTTTATGCATACATTTCAAGCTGTGTCTAGTTTAAGTAATGGTGCAAAATTGTAGCGGAGACTCACCATATTGGAAAAGGACACACTCCTTTGTAGCGCACTGCTCTCTTTAGAGAACATCTTCAAGGTTGAATCTTGCAATGAAAACAATTAAGCAAACTTAAGTCCTCATGAAAACGAAAGTAAAGAACTACTCTGAAAGGGAAGTTAATGTCTACCTTGAGATGTAGAGAAAATGGATGCTCCACTTAATGTCACTGCAATACCTGTCACTGCCCTGAATTACCACATCAGAACAAGAAAGATAAAATTAGAGATGATTTTGTGACACAAACAAAAGAGCCTTTTACACATGCACTTTTACCCCAGAATTTAATAAGGCTTAATACAATAGGCAGGAAACCACCAGTAGGACTCATGTCGGAAAAGAAGCAGATACTGTGAAACACAAAGACTACCTTACAGCTGGAAAACAGTTCTGTGGCACTTTTTATAGTTATTCATTTTCTTTGGAGAGTATATATTCTACGTAATTCTAGAGAAGAGTCAAAAATCTACCCTGGGGGCTTCTGTGTAAAAGTGACAACCATAAGCAGCACAAATGTGTTTTTAAAACGGTGATCGCAACTTTTATTAGAGGAAAGTCACAGGAGTGCATTTTTGTTCATAATTTATAAATCAAGGGGTTGTTGGTGATGCAGGTGACACTTGGCATGCAATAACATGTGCATCCCAGCAAAAAGTACTATTAAAGGGCTACATGAATGAATAAGGAATAAACCATAAACCCTTTGCTGGTATTGGCGTGTGTAAAACACTACCAGTAAAAGTATCCCAATACTGAGGAGTTTTTAATGTGAAAGGGGTTAAAGAGAGACGTATAGATAGTCAAACACATACTCTTTGTGTATCTTGTGACTGGACTGCAGTGTGAGTTTGTTCATGTTGTTCCAGGCCAGGTTCTTACTCTCCTCTGTAAGATCCTCAAAAGACTCCATGCTTGGAGAGACTGAATATGGGCACACGCACACACACACGGGCACACACACACACACACACTGAATAAAGCATAAACAAACAACTGTACAAACACGGTTCATGCACAGCCCCTACGGCGGAGAACGTAAATGTTATATAAACCTTTATCGTTTTTATGAAAGCATGTCTGTGATTATCTGCCAAGTATTTGGGGTATCTGATGGCTTCACTGTTTTGCAAAAGTAAACAAAGTCATAATTAAGCCTGTAACTACTGCAAAAACAAAAAATACCAAACAGTTCTTAACCGGTGAACAGCAACTTAGATCAGTGGAACATTGTATACATCAGATTTTGTGTTCCTTTAACACAAGTCTACATATCCGAGTTCAGTATTCAAACCTGGTGAGAGCTCATTGGATGAGGAGCTGAGGCTGGTTCCCGAGGAGACGTTGTGAAAGCGTGGAGTGATCCGTTGAGGATGAGGAGTGGTGAAGAGCTGTCGTGGTGTCTGCCCAAACTCCAAAATCTGTGTCAACATCGCTATTTTCTGATCTGGATCCTCAATACTACACACAAACCCCAACAGACATAAATTCACACAAAGCACACATTATAAGCACACATAGAAATTATACATGAAATATGAGCATAAAAATCAAACATGAAAAAAAAAACCCCAAAAAACATATACAAAATACAGAATGAATGTGTTTACCTGTCACAGTCGATGCCTCCTTCATATGTTAATGGATGGAAAACTGGAAAATGGAAAGACCAAAAGCTACATATAAAAAAGCCTAAATTCAAACTGCTATATGGTACATATGATGTATGAATACCATTGTGTGCAGCCACAGCTTCACTGCCTCTCTGTTTGTAGCCAAAGATCAGATCAATCCACACATGCAGGTGCTCAGACACATACTGGCTCTCCAATGCAACACGCATCTTTTGCAAGAAGTCATTCACATCTGGAGAGGGAGAAAGACACATAACGAGAAATAGTCTCAGTTTTCTTAAGTATTCAAGCTACAGTTTTCCTGAGGCATGTTCATTGTTCTAATTTGGGAATTTAGTGGCACCACAATTAATAACGCAATAAAGGTCGAATCTATTACCAGGTTTAATTATTACTTTAAGGTCTATCTGAACAGGACTATAATTAATAAAGCTCCAGTTTCAGTTATACTGCAGATTCAGTAACCGCAGTTTCAGTACCTCTCCAGATAAAACGAATGCTGCTAGAATAGGGATTTAGTCCATCAATTGGGTTATGAGTTTTTCAAATGTCTATTTAACATATTTTGTTGTAGTACCTGAGGCCCAAGAAGGTAGATCCACATCTCCTACTTGACCTCCACCCTGTCGCTGGCCCAAATCCAAACCCAGCAAGTTTTTCAGGAAACTGCCATCTGTCCCGTAAAACTCCGGGATCAGCTGGAACACACACACACACACGCGCCAAATGTTATAAGTGATGCCATAAAGACAAAAATGGATGTTGTATTATGTAACTGCTAAGCACTATTTCCAGCCTCCTACCTCTTTGAAGTCAGTCCCTCCTTCTAAACAGTTCTTCCATGTTTCTCCAACACTGTAGAAATACAGACGTGAAGAACAGATACGAATAAAATTTAACATTAGGCAACAAAGCAGTGAAAGGAATGCTGGGTGATGCTACCTATTGAACATCCGGTCTGCATGGTCATAGCGTCCATTCTGCAAACACAGCATGTGCTCTGGGGCTTTAAAGACAAACATTCATCAAGAACTTATTAATAATCAATGATTCTCACACATAAGTGAATCACAAATGTGAGGAAGGCAGGGACAGTGACACGAACCCACTCTGACGAGGTAGAAGAGAACATATCCAGGAGAAGAGTAATGACTGCCATACATGAAACGTGGTTCAGGCATGTCCCTGTAGCGCTCCTGTAACAAGCAAGTTTACACGCACACTAAGTGAAACAAAACTCATTTTCAAAATTCAAGCATTGATTAACTAGCAATGTAGTTTAATGGCTTTCATTAATACACTGCCTGCAATAGACAGGTGACAATCTTTGACTTTATAATTTAGCTTTGCTTCTTTAGGAAACAACTCAAATAGCCAAGAAATCTAAAATTTAACCAAATTTTGAGTAATTACATTTGGATACAACATTTGAATGCTGTCTGAATGTTTTCACCCAAAAAACAAATTTATTATAATTACAGTTCATTTTGACATTCAATGCTATGGTGATGAGTCACCATTATCAAATCAATGTGTCACAAAGCATCATCGGATATGTATAAGAAGTCTATGAATTAGACTTCTTATACCGATAACCAACATCAATCTGCAAAAGTTTCACCTCAATGCTCATTCCAGCAAACTGGCCCTATAAGTGCTATACAGCACATTTATAATAGTGGTCTTTTATTAAAAGAAGCTATTAAAAGTATAAGCAGCACGAAGCTTAAGTAAGAAGTGGTGCTGGGTTGGCTACATAACCGTTTCGTTTTGAGAAACACAAGTGTGTCATTAGTGAAGTCTCAAATATGTATTGTATGTATTTACTACACCATCACAATACTGCACACATTTCTTGGCAAGGGAATTTACTGGAGGGGTGGAGTTATTGATCTTTTAAGCACTGCACTGAAAGACAGTCTTCCTGGTACACAAGCTAATGTGTTTGACATGGAAAAGTGATGCAAAAGCTCCCTACATCCATTCAGGAACAGGAAGGAACAGAAATTACTAGAAAATATATGGTGAACTGAAATATTAACTACATGATGAACATTTAGATCTGGTCACTAGAATCCCCATTCAAACTGCTCCAAATAATCTCAAATTTGATAGAATCAAACGATGTGTTTTTTGTCATTCTTACCAGTAGTCTTTCCAATCTTTCTGCGCTTAAAGCACCCACAGGTTTACTAAGATCCCGAAATGAAGCAGGATTCAACAAATCTAACAGAAAGAAACACAGACGCACCTTTTATCAATTAGCATTTGGGGTCTTTACTCTGACTAACATAGCATGACCGTCTTGCCCTGGTTGGGGAATTAAACCCTTAGTCTAAAGGGTTTCAAATATATCGATATTCAACTCATCTTAGAATGTGTTTATTTATCAGGGACTTGTGTATAGCGATATATAGACTGAAATAATAATTTACTTAAACACAAACCTAAAATAAGGCCCATTTTCTACATTTGTCTGATTCCGTTTTCCAACTGCTCTTTATCTCTTAGAATTAAACAGGTGTATAGAGCAAGTTATACAGGTTATAGTACAGTATGTCAGGCCGTCTAAGCTTATAAAGACGATGGCTTTTCGTCACAACAAATACAAAATGGGCTTTCAACAGCTTAGATACAGTATGTGGACAATTGAATTTCAACATTTAACAATGTTTGATTGTTACTTTTTTTTATACAAAAAAAACCCCAAAACAAAGGAAATATGTTTTTGCATGATATTGGCTCCTTAAAAATATAGATATTTAGATAGCAAAGGTGGTTAAAATATCAGTCACTGAATCAAGTTAAATGTGTTTGTTCATGTGTGTTTGGCTCACCCAGTTGTGGGCTGCTGTAGTCACTGATGACCCAGGGAAACACGGGGTACTGAGAGAGGTCATTAACACTGCGGTCTGCCAGATTGTTGAGGTGTAGCAGGTATTGATAGTTAGAGATGTGGCCTCTTTGCCACTGCAGCATGTAACTCTCAGCTGTATGCTCCGTCATATGGTTCTCTGTCACCGAAAAAACAAACACACATTAAATATACTGATTTCATCCTTAATGAACACTTCCACACGATATCATATTACATTTATACTATGCTAATTAACAGAAAAAAGATTTGTAGGCTCATGACTTTAAAGTGAAAGTGTACCATCTGTCATCTGTGAACACATCATAGCACACAGTGTAAACAGTGTGAAATTATTCTCTGCATTTAGCCCATTCACCAAGTGAAGTGGTGCCACTGGCAGTCCTGGGTTTCAAACCCATGACCTTCCGAATGCAGGGGCAACTCCCAGGCGACCAGCTGAATTTGAATGTATTCTTGTTTTGTTTTTATGAGCTATTTTATATTTTCTCTTTGAAGCAAAAACAGGGTTCTGATTATATGAGCGGTCGTGTAAACAGCATTCTTTTTAGACTAGATTAAAGTAATTAAAGAGACCTGGAATTTGGCTCAGTAATCAGGTTTTTCAGCACATGTTTGCCATTTAGCTGACATGTTGAAAACTGCTGCAAGCAGTCCGAACTGAACGTCACATCACATCAAGTAAGTTCACTGGCAAGTCACTAAGCATCAGCAAACTTGTGCTTTTTGCCTATAGACAGAAATCTGATTACGGAGTATTCTTATTATCAGATATCTGAAGTAAACATGTTCGCTGTAGAACTACTGCAACATTTTTAGTGGTTCAGTTTAAGTTTAACACATGTTCATTAAAATTCATGATTTCAGGGGTGTTACTGGCATCATCATGGGTGACCAGAGAGCACTGAGAAACTGATGCCTCACCCACAAGTGCTGCTGAGCAGCCCAGATAGTCCAAAACCCAAGTCAACAGCTGAGATGCACGTAGAACAAATTCAATTGAGAGTCCTGTGCATTAAATTAAATGTGATCTCTCTGTCTGGAACAAGTTAACTGTAGTGCAGCGTAACCAAATGTACTGAATTAAAAGTTACAAATCTGTATTAGACTCCATATGTCACTGCAGCAGAGCTACTGACAGTGCAATTGCTCCTGCCCCAGCAAGTGTGTGTGTTTGTGTGTGTGTGTCTGAGAGAGAGTGTGAGTGTGAGAGAGAAAGACAATGCATGCGACATACCAAGGAAAGTGGCGATGTAGTAGTACAGTTCATCCCTGTCTTTGTTATTGTAGAACTTGAGGTAAATATCTGAACACAGATCATTCTCAGTACAAAATACCTCCAGACCCTATTGAATACAAGCACACACCATTACAAACACAATAAAACTGAAACAATAACAAATAAAAGTCGGTCAGTAGAGTTGCTTTTGTCAACAAAAATAATGACTAAATATCGGCGTCAACAAACATTTATCAAGTGACAATAATGAAACGAGACACAACGTAAATGCTGGTCATGTGCCGTTAACTATAACGAAATATATTGTGTAATTTTGTTAACGAATAAGAACAAGACTAAATGTGGTTTACAAAATAAAAACTACGCTAAAACGGCTCTTCATTTTCGCTGACTAAAACGAGACGAGACGTTACTTCCTGTACGATAGGGAGAGGAGAAAAAAAAGTATCGGGGCACTCAACCTTAGAAGTGAATGGCGTGACGTCCCAATACTTTTGTTCATTTAGAGGCACTGTGAATTAAATCTATCTGGAGTGAACAAAAGTATTGGGACAAAGGGCCATTTGTCCGGGAATAAAAAAACTAAATAAAAAAAGACTTTTACCAGTTTTACAAATGTGGGTTTTTACAAATGCGGGGCCACACACATTCCCATTTTTTTTTGCACTTTTTAGTGCTGTGATGTTATTTTATTTATTTTATTTAAATTTAGGTGTGCGTACTAACAGTTCTAACATGTTTGGCTGGCAAAATAAATGTCGGAAATTCAAATCAGTGTGTCTTCCGTGTCTGAAATGGATGTACATTATTTTTGAGTCTATATGGTAACAATAATGTAATAAGATAACCTTTATTGAATTGTGAAATAGATTTAATTAAAAGAATATTTAGATTTTGTCTATTCTACTATGTACTTATACTACAATTCTATTTAACTACTGACTGGGTTAAATAGAATTGCATTACTCAAAAAGAGACTAAAATACTTTTATTGACTAAAACTAGATGAAAATAGTCTTGGATAATTCTGACTAAAATAAGACTAAAATGCTCAGACTTTTAGTCGACTGCAACTTGACTAGACTAAAAAAAGTATGGACGTGACTAAGACTAATAAAAACTAAAATGACAGCTAAAATGACAGCTTAGAGCCAGATCTACCAGGCTGTGGGACAGTTATTATCCCCAGGCTGTCAGGCTTCTAAACAGCACACTGCCCCCAAGAAATACTCACTAACTCTACCACTCCTCAACCCCAACAGCCTGTTCACCTAATACACACATGCACAGCCACTTTCACAAAAACTGTTATTTGCACATAGAACAAAGGACTGAAAAACACATACATACCTCTGGTATTTGCACACTGGCACTTTTATGACTCATTC
>JBBJLR010000013.1:5145715-5164735 GCA_037577145.1 Brachypetersius gabonensis | reverse complement strand
GCTTTTTCTTTTGCTAGCCTTTCCTTTTCTGCTTTCTCCTTTTCTGCCTTTTCTTTTGCTAGCCTTTCTTTTTCTGCTCTTTCTTTCTCAGCCTTTTCCTTGGCTAGCCTTTCCTTTTCTGCTTTTTCTTTTGCTATCCTTTCCTTTTCAGCCTTTTCTTTTGCAAGCCTTTCCTTTTCTGCTCTCTCTTTTTCTGCCTTTTCTTTTGCCATCCTTTCCTGTTCAGCTTTTTCTTTTGCTAGTCTTTCCTTTTCTGCTTTCTCTTTTTCTGCCTTCTCCTTTGCTAGTCTTTCTTTTTCTGCCCTCTCCTTCTCTGCTTGTTCTCTAGCTAACCTTTCCCTTTCTGCCTTCTCTTTTTCTGCTTTTTCTTTAGCAAGTCTTTCCATTTCTGCTCGTTCCTTTACTGCTTGTTCTTTAGCCTGTCTCACCATTTCTGCCCTCTCTTTTTCAGCCCTTTCCTTTTCTTTGACAAGCCTTTCTTGCTCAGCTTTCTCTCTGGCCTCCTTTTCTTTAGCTAATCTTTCTTCATGTTCTTTTCTCTGTCTTTCTTTACGCAGGATGGTCTCCACTTCCTCCTTGGCTTTCTCAGCAGTGAAGATGGCTCGCCTTTCCTCTTCCTCTCGAGCCAGTATGGTACGGACCTCAGCCAAAGCAAGCTTAGCAATCTTTTTAGCCTCAATCTTCTCATGGATCATCCGAAGCTGTTCCTTCAGAGCTACCTTCAGTTTTTGCCCAATTTCTCTAGTAGAGTGTCCTAGATACAGATGAGGAAAAGGGCTCAGACAGTAAAATCAAATTTCTTGTTTCCATGCAAAACCGTACTTCATGAACAGAGGTAGTGCTCACACAAAGCTGCCTCAAAAACCAGCACCGTCACCTCCATGCCACTTAACTTCATTAATTTGACACTGCCAAACTCAAAGAACATTCCTTACTGGGACAGTCACTGACACTGTTATGTATTATGGACAGACAATTTGTGTGTTGAACACCATTTAATGGTGTGTTATGTGTTACGCATGCCTCACAAAAAACATGATTAGGATTCTATGTCAACCTTTTGTGGTCAAGCAAAGTCAAGCAAACCTCATTCATACAAAATAACAAAACTAGATCACAAATAATCTTTTGGTCTGCCCCAACATTTCAGACCAAACTGAAATATTAACATATAAAACCCAATTTAAAATGTTTGAAAATTTCTGTGATCAACCACAGTGGATCAACCGTCTTAATTTCCTTCAATCATCTGCAACTTCCTCTCTCGCACCAATTACCTGCATGTCTTCCCTCACCACATCTGTAAACCTCCTGCTAAGCCTTCTTTTGTTCCTTTTCTTTGGTAGCTCCATCCTCACCATCCTTCTGCCAACATACTCCTCAGCACATGACCAAACCAACGCCATCTTGCCTCCCTGACTTTTCCTCCAAAAGATACTCCCTCTAATGAACCAATTCCTCATCCTGTCCATACTGGTACCTACCAGTCACAAATCACTCCTGACACTCTTCTCCACCCATTCCATCATGCCTGCACTCTTCACCGCTCTGTCACACTTCCCCTTACTCTGGACGGTTGATTCCAACAACTCTTGCAACACTTCACTGCCACCCAACACCCAAACGCTCTTAACTACTCTCTGAACTTCACATTACAGTCCTCCTTATTAAAGCTCCACCACTTGATCCTTGGCTCTGCACTCACGGTCCTCCTCTTTGTCCTCCAGAGTCATCCTACAGACCACCATCTTATGCTGTCTAGCAACACTCTCTTGGGTACACTCTCCATTACTTCCAACAGACCCCCTCTCTCTCATCCATCTTACACCCAACCTTCAGGGCACTAACAACATTCAACATTCACACTCCTCACTATGTCTGACAATCTTTCCAGTGCCAGAATACTCCTTAGTAGAATAGTCCTTAGTCTAAAGGAACTACAATAATACACAGAAATTGTTTTTGTTTTGTAGCCTTTTTGAACCGATTGTGCAAATTCAAATACTGCATCGATTAACAAATAAATGTTTGAAAGAGATGCAGGAAAATTCTCACTAAAATGTTAAGACCTAGATAATTTAAGATTCAAAAGACAGTACTTTTTACTATTCAACTTAAACATATTCCTCTTACTGGTCCAAAAGTTGCTTGAAATTCATCTTAAACTGTTAAAACTGTGTAAACCCTTAATGTCACAATGCATTTTGATGCACAAATAGATAAATAATATACTCTCTTAAAGTAACCCAAAGCTTTTGGCTTTATATGCCAGTGAAAGCCTCAGTTGGACGTCATGGAGCCTTTGTGGATTAAATTCCTATTAGCATTCTTAAGATAACCTGTGATGGGTTTCTAACATAGCTTTCGCTGGTTAATCTAAAATCCACCAACCTTCAAAACTCAATTTAGAACTTGGGGCCAGCTTAATAATTTTATAGTTGTACTCAAATGTTCCATGACTCCATTAATTAAATTTATTTTTTTCCCCCCATCAATAAAGTATTTGCTTAAATTATTTCATGGAAATGACATGATGTTCAAACCCTAGGCAAGTTGAGGTCGAATAAAACGGTCCTCATATTAAATATATTAGTACAATCCTGAGGTTATTACAAATCTTCCATTACTTTAAACTAACAGTACACACTGATCAGCTTCCAGACCAGCAGTCAGTGATACAACTGTACACACCAAACTCCAAGCACAATCATTACCACCGCTCATGCCAAATACCTCTATTTTCCTCTGGTTCTTCTTCTTCTTTATGCTTGGGAGCTGTAGTGAGAGTGGAGCAGATAACATTAGTGACCCTACTTTACACGCACAGAACCATCTAATTATCCTCATGAAGTTACTCCTTGGTTTAAAACACAATAGAATATTAATACAATAGTGCATCCACTTGAACTACAAATCCTTAACAGACATATAAAGATGGTCTTCGGTGGGCATCTCATCCTTACTCAAAACTCATATGTTTAGTTTACGACAGGAGAAAGTGTTGTTAAAAAAAAATTCTGTGCTCCTGCCTTCAGCATGTTTTTTGTCCTCTAAATGCTGATAATGAAGGCCTGCTTCCTGGATATAACTGAGAAGTTCATGCTTTCTGATTTGATGATTAACATGTAAACGGTCAGAAGTCAACAACTAAGATCTTAAATATGCAGAGGTGGGTAAACTCATTCCAAAGTAAAAGTATTGCTATCTGGTTAAATAATAACTCAACTATAAATTAAAGCTTTTTTTCCCCCAAAAATTCAATACAAGTATTCAAAACAAAGCCCAGACACTACATAAATATAGAGTAACTTACAGAGCTGCAGTCTTAGTACATCCAGCAACTATCAGGAACGGAGGGACTAATATTTATTAGGCTTTATTATAAACCTTAACAACTAAACACATAGTACAGACAGTGTCAGTAAAGTCTCCTAATAAAATTAAAGGTGAACTCCAATAGCGTAAGGAAAAGTATCTTTACTTGAAAATACTCTGAAAAGTATAAATACAAGCTTTTAGTTGAGTGCATGTATGTCCACGTTTGCAAATATACACATGGTTGCTAAAGATTTAGAAATAATTTTAAGGTTGTGGCGGGTTCAGTTAAACTGATATCTAATCTTTAAACCATTTATGGCATGAGACACACCAAATCAACCATCACTCACTGTATGGCTTTAGGCCACTGAGTGAGTAAGTGGTCGACCGTTGCCTGGAGTCAGTGTGGTGTATACGGCAATGCTGGCTCTGGCTCTAGTCATTTTGGCTGATTGGGCAATGTTAAATGCTAATGTGTCTGTAGCCAGTCATTAGAGAAAGTGAATGAGAAGACACACAAAAGCAACGCAAGCAACAACACTCACAAAGGGATGCACACAGAATAACCTGATTTTTCAGTGGAAGTAACAACATTTTATCAGTAAAAATTTTGCCTATTTGATTAAATACTGTTGTTCTTTCACAGTTGGCAAGAGGCATGGGCAAGCTGATCAGAATCACGTTTATTGGCAGAGTATGTGAGCGAACACATACAAGGAATTTGATTTCGGTATAAACAGTATAAAACAACAATAAATAAAAATGTGTGTACATGTGCCTACACCACACCCATATGTCTGTTACAGAACAGGCTTGCTGCTCCAATAGGCCAATTACTGATGAAATTACATCACCTTTGCAATTCTAGGTGTTAAGTGCATTTTATTTTTATTCATTGATTTTTGATTGTAGTTCAAATTTTGAAGATTATTGTGATCTTGTAACATTATAATACAATGTGTTTATTTTTTTGTGTGTAATTTTACAGTTCTAGATGTTCAAAGTGTTTTCTTTGAATAAATAACATTCCACAAGCGACACACTAGCCTAGTCTGTATGCACAGCACAAGAGTAAAAAACAATATATGCAGTGTTATCTTGATTTTAGATGCCAGAAAGGATTTGCCGCTCCCAGTTTTTTCTCTTTTTTGGAAACCGGCTCCAAACGTTAAAAGTTCAAAAGATTGGATCCAAGATGTTGCACAAAAGATCTTTGAATGGCACAGTTTTAGACAAGGATCACGCTAAAACGACTACGCTAAAACGACTACGCTAAAATCCACTGACCAAAGCAAAGTAACAGCTGACATTGTATTGAGACCACCTGTATCATCATGCACACAAAACAAAAAACATCTTTATGTAATCAGCCAGTCAGATAGCTATACAGCCAGGAAACACACAAAGATGCATTTGACCTACTTTAAAACACCATTAGGCTACTGGAGACCTTCTCATGCCAACATAACCACACATAGATCACTTGTAGTATCTTGAAGCAGCCTCGCAAAGTTTTTCAAAAATCGACACCAAACAGCCAAACAAAATACAGCTACAAAGAAAGCAAGGTCATGTGCTTTTTCTTAAATACCTTTGCTTGTACCTTTCTTCTTAGTGGTCACATGGTTACTGTTTGATTCTGAAGAAAAAAGGTATTAGTTTTGTTAATGAAGAATCACTCATGAGAACGTATACCACACCCACACCCACACCACTGGTTTTCAGAAAATAAAATCCATCATCAACAAAAGGAAGCTACTTATATTATTTCAAACATCTAAACCCTCCAATGACAAACTAGCAGCAAACACATGAACTCTAGCAGGCAAATTGAACACTTACAAAGTCCCTCCGAGGCAAACATGCAGCTGTATTCTACACTGATCAGCCATAACATTAAAACACTTTCCTTTTAATAAATAATAATAATACATTTTATTTATAAGCGCCTCAAGGTCACTTTACAGAAGTTATTTAGAAATAAATAACAAGCGTTCATAATCATTTTAAAGAGTAAACAATCCCAAAGAAATGTTTTAAGTCCTTTTTTGTGTGGGTCCCTCTTGTGCGCTTTCTTTGGGCAGGGCAGGCACACCAGGCACACCTCACAAGACCTGCAGTTTTGAAGATGCTCTCACCCAGTCACAATCACAATTTGGCTGTATCATTACACTTTCCCATCAACTTTAAGAACACACTGTTCACATGTTGTATTATATATCCCCCAGATGCTATTGTAACAAGATGATCAGTGTTATTCACTTCACCTGTCAGTTTTTTAATGCTGTGGCTGATTGTGGTATAACAGGGGTGTCAAACAAATAGATTCAGCTTAAAAAGAGAGGTGCCTCACTGTATTAGTCACTATAACTATACTAATCTATAATAAGCCCATGTGAAATATATTTATAAGTATTATACAATTACAGCAGTTCTAAATAATACTTAGTGAGCCTCGAAATTATTCATACCCCAGGCAAATTTTCACTTAAAGTTGATTTTATTCAACCAGCAAGTCAGATTTAAATGGGAAATGACATAGGTGTATGCAAAAACATAATACAATGATGTACTAAAGGAAAAAAACATTTCTCAGCTTTTATGTACAATTATGCAAAAAGTGGCATGTCCAAAATATTAATACCCTTCCTCAATAATCAATAGAAAAGCCTTTATTGGCTATTACAGCAATCAAACGTTTCCTATAATTGCATACCAGTTTTTTGCAAGTCTCCATGGGTATTTTTGCCCATTCATCTTTAGCAGTAACCTCCAAATGTTTTTTTCCTCAATGATGTCTTTAGTACATCATTGTATTATGTTTTTGCATACACCCAAGTCATTTCCGGTCTAAATATGACTTGCTGGTTGAATAAAATCAACTTTAAGTGAAAATTTGCCTGGGGTATGAATAATTTCCAGGCTCACTGTATATATTAATGACCTCTAGTGGATCATAAAGGTACTGCTTTGGAATTTTTGAAGCTGACCAGGTAGTCGACCGACATTGTCCATCTCCAAGGTGAAATTAGGCTAATGTATACATCTTCACTCTTGCAATGTATTTAGCACACATAGTATGTTTAACACCCCTGATCTAAAATGAACTACTCTATGTAAAATTTCAGACTATGTTAGACTACAGTTAAATACCTTGAGTCTTCAGATTCTAAGGGAGTATATGCTAACAGCAACAAAAGAAAGCTAGCATAATGAATAACTATTACTAAAACATTAACTTTCTTTAATAACCTATCACTATTGTTTGTAGATCAATAAAGGATAAATAATAATGTATGCACCTCACCTGTGCATCAAAGCATAAATACATTTAACTGCATTCATTAAAGAGGATATCCACTGATTTGTCAATTTCTGTACAATCAAAAAACATTCATTCGAACTAGCTTGAAGAAAAGCATGCTATTCTAGAGAAATGTACCAAGTCCAAAATTTTCACAACAGTGACGATAAGAGCCAGATGTCTAAAGTCTTCATCTCACTCGTATAAACATATTGCATGAAATGGTTACGAATAAGGTGCCTGATTCCTGAGACATTGTTTTAAAATATTTTGATAAGAGCTCTAGGCCAAAAGCTTATTTTGTAAAAGTATGGTATTTACTGTTACTCTAACCAATATTACATATTACAACATTACTATGCAATTGTTTGCATCAGTTCCTCTATTTGCACACAGCTTTGACACACATTTTTTGTTTCGATGAACATTCGTGTATTCCTGTCTACACTGCAGTATCAAGTGTTTTTATTGTTCGGTATATTCAATGTTAACTTTATATTAAGCACTTCTCACATTCTTCTCCATCTATACTTATATGTAGTATAAGTTATATATATATGTAGTTCTGTGTAATGTTCTGTTATTTTTTTCCAACATTTTCCAGCATAGACATAAATAAGCCTGGCTCCTATCACCACCACTGTAAAGGAATCTTAAGCAGATATTCTGACTTTGTGCTCTAGCAAACTCCATTAGCATGTTCACACCCAGACACACTCATGAAAGGAAGTCATATGAACAATCCAGAACATTCCATGCAGTCTTTTACGAGAAACTGATCTAGGAACACAAAGATGTACTTTTTCCACCAAGAAATGTCAAACATCTAAACGCTGAAACAAAGAGACTAAATGCTACAAACAGTAAATACATGCAAACACACAAACAGCCACAGAAGTTCTTTACGCATTCCTCAACTCGTGACAAAATGACATCATTCTGTTTAAAGACTCTTTACAAGACGAGCACACATCTGCACAAGACAGGTGTTTTCATTCGAGCTTCTCAGAAGTGATAAAAACACTCAAAGCACAGATCTCTGTCCTGCAGCAGTGTAGCTCAAATTACAAGGCCAGTAACCCTTATTTCTGGACATACCAGCACCCTTCTCCTCCACCATAACAATCTCTCCATCTTCTCCTTCCTCACATAGCACCAGCGCATCACAGAGAAAAGCCAGGAAGTATTTTAACCAATCAGAAGGCTCATCCACTAAAGCATCAGCGCTTATATTGTGCACAGAGATATCACCTTTACAACAGCCAGGCAAACCTATGTAGCATAAAGATAACACAAAAAAGTGAGAAAGACAGCAAAAAAAAGCAGTAAATAGCAGAAAGAAGGGAAGCAGTAAAAACTAGAACCCAAAATCAGGGCTTTGGTTTAGAACTTTCTTTTTGGAAACGGACATAAACAGTTTTTATTGAAATATTGTGCTCCTATATTGGTAACCATTAATAAGGCTATTTTATTACTGTACTCTAATACTAACCATCAGTCTAGCATAAAAAAGCACACGAACTAAGAAGTAATCAGAATCAGAAAACCTTATTCAGCCCACATGATACTGCTTAATAATTCTTCTAATAAACCATTATTTAAGATTAATCAAGTAAGCAGTCTCTTTGAAAAAAGGCAGAGTATAAGGCTTAATTATGAATATGCGGAAAAAAATGGATTTAAGTGGGTGTGTCAATCAATTTCTTTCTACTGTATGAGAGAGCTAAGGGAAAGCGCAAGATACAAAGTGTTGACTAATTGCTACTGATTCACTGAGGAGCTCATTTTAATTGATTATAATTTTTTAATTGAGTAGCAACGCTTGAATTAAGTAATAATAACAGCCTAGTGTGTAATTACTTCTCTACTCACTATGAGCCAAAGAGGGGTGGGGGGTGTTAATGCCCACATACTACAATTGCAGCTCATTTTTTATAGTGTAGCTACTGGAGACATATAGTCCAGCAACACATGTTCTTGTCAGTGTTCTTGTCGCATTTGTGACCAAGACTGACAATTATGCGCAGTTAAAGGAAACTTCATGTATGCTACAAGACTAAAATGTTTTCACAGGAAGACAGTGTGTGCTTTTTTGGTATGGTATAAACCACAAAGGACAGAGTGAGAAATTGCTTAGTTTTAAATAGAAGAGGCCATTTAGACTGATTAGTAAATGTAGAGCAGAGTTTTTCAGTGCAGTCAGACCATCTGTTCTCTCTCAGCTACTAATATACTTAAATCCATTAAACATATTTTAGTACCACTTTACAATAAGACCACCCTTAGTGAAGCAATTAGTCACAAAATGTCTGATTAATAACCATTAAAAACTAATTTTAAAAACAAAGGCAGTCCTTATGCAAGGTGTCTATAGTCAGAGGACTGCACTGAAAATGTCTGATATTTTAATAACTTTAGTTAATATTTCTAAAACAAAAGCTTCTGTTCAGTTGCTTGTTTTCTCACAAGCTGAAATAACTCTTCCAGCTGTTTATAATAAAGCACTAGGAATTAAGAGCCCTAGTCAGTCATGCAGAAAAAAAAACACACTGGGACATACATACATACACACACATATGAAACTCAAACTCACCCAGCAGAACTTTGGCATCTTCCACATCAAAGTCACCATCGCCATCTGCATCATACACTCCTCCGAGTGTACCTGTAATGGACGGACAGGTTTTATCATGACAATTATTAGTCCATAGCACAAAGTCAATCTAAACGTCATTGTAGTTCTTCTGTAGTTTAGCTCTTGCCATACCCAGGTTTCCGTTATGCATAAATATCATTTGTGAAAATGACTCAAATGTGGTTGCTTACTTAGTCAACATTTATAACATTTTTACACAGTTGAGGATAAAACAGAGAAAAAGACCAGCATCTATCCACAGGCACCAAGGTTTCAGCATTTCTTTGCAGTCATGTTTGTTGAAAGCATCCTTCAAGTTAAAAATCACCTATTATATTTAATATGAAAATCTTACTTTCTGAATAAAACTATGTGGATATAACAGTGTATCAGTGCATGTCTTGTAAACAGCACTGTGACCTGTTGCATTGTTTTGAAATTTTTAAGACTGAGACACCTATCACATGACAGGACGCAAAACAAAAAGACATGGCCTACCTACAACATTGCTGTACTCAACCAGGTCAAACCAAACAACAGCCACAGACATCCAGACACCCAGCAGAGCCAGCACGATCACCCAGCTGAAGATAGAGTTTCCCTCAGCCTTCGTAGTGCTCTTATTGACTGCAGGTGCTGCCTGGGGCTCTGCAAGGAAAGACAAATAAAAATGCAACAGTCACACAACAATCAATCACCAACAGTCTAATCAGTGCATGAATAAAACAGGCAGCACACCAAGAGGTCTGGGGCTGTAAGAGCTGTACGCAGCAGAATATCCATCTGCTGCAGCTACAGCATACAGTGAAAAGGTTGAGACAGCACCTGCCTGTTTTCTTATATTGTGATTTAACCATGCGTTACAGGGCCTAGGTTAGACAGACTGTTTCTTGATTGCAAACCAATCCTTGGGGTTCATCAGATGGTCCATGTTTTTGCTGTAACCCAGCTTCCAGGACAGCTGCCTTGAATACCATGCTATGTGAATCCTGTAACGCTTGGATTCACATAGCTACTGCTGCTTATTCTACCCCCTGCCCTTTTCTTAAAAAATGGCAGGATTCAAATGAATAGACTACTGAATTTAATCAGTGAATAACAGATTCAGTATACAATTGTAAATAGGTACATTCTCTACAGAGAGTACACTTCTGCAAATCTGAATGGACAGTTCAATATTTGATGGACACTTGTTCAAGGGATGGGCCCTCTGGACTGATAGTCTTCAGAGTGTTCTGTGACAGGTCATGATAGGAGCTGTCAGAACCAACCAGGCCATATGTTCAATTCTAATGCTAAAATGTCCAGATGATGTGTGGCACTGGGTTAAAAAACACCTGGGTCAAAGTATATATCTGCTGTGAGCAGCTGTACAGATGAAACAGAGCAGCTGAATACAGTTAGTCAAGATGGACTAAGCAGAGGCTTAGAAAATAACCTCAGGGTCATAAAACACAGTCTTCATTCTGCTGACAAGGTCAGCTGTGTGCAAAAATACACACACAACTGTACATGCAGTTTCTATGCTAGCTCAATTACACTGTTCTGACGTTGATGAGGAAACATAATAATACCATGGAAGTGTCTTAAAAGGTTAGTCAGGAGCACCATAACTTGGGGAACTCAATGAATGAAGTGGATAGAAGCCAGACAAACATGAAGCAGCATTAGAACCACTTTCAGATTAAAAAAAGCTGGTTAAAAGCTCAAGTTTGCTTGTTATCACCAAAGATGGATAAGTAGGCCGTGACAGGATCTACTATCAGTATCTCAGTATAAATAGTGTTTGCGTCAGTGTGAAAGAAACAGCTAGAGAGAGAGAGAACACAAAACAGTTGACTGCTTAACTCAATGATGCAGTCTGTGAATTAGGACTTGACATGCACAATTTCATCAAAACAACTCACTCTTCAACAATCGTAACTCACAAGGTCAACTCACAACACACATATAAATCCAAATAGGGACAAACATGGGGAGATGTACAAAATGTAGCAAGCAGGTGAGTGCTCACGCACGCCATGCCAGTAAGTTTCAAGTCTCTCTGCATTCCCTACATGCCACTCTACCTGTTAGATTTGCCATTTTGGTTCCATCTGCTTTACTTTCTCCCATTCCCGCAGGTTCCTAGACTAATGAGTCTGAAGATAACTGCAAGGGAAAAGCAGGTCTTTTTTTTGCTCATACAAAACAGGGCTCGCTGGCTCAGCTGCAACTCGATACACACTTCTGCCTACTGGGTATTTTTAGGGCCGCTGTCAACACACCACATACTCTCGACTGGGCCTCATATGGAGACGAGCGGCAGAGACACTCTCACACGCACACATTCTGACATACACACACATGCGCACTTAGGGCTGCACTCGGGGGTGTGTATGAACGTGTGCAGGTACACTTTCTGCTGAATAAACTGACTGCCTTGTAAACGGACATGTAATGTTCACCTCTGTATCACACAGACAGAAATAAAAAACTTTTCAAAAATCAGCAAACAATTGCCATCCGCTTGTTCTTTGGTCTCAAACTATGAAATTGCTGACATATTATGCAATGAAACCACAGACGGGGAGATCTGAGCGCTCTTGATGGAAACTAAAACATGTTCCTGTTTATTCATTTATTTTCAGGAATCTCCTGTTACAGAAAACTGCAATTATATACCTTTTAATTCCTCACAAATAAGAGTTTCAAAAGGAATCTTATATGGACTCATGTCAAATATTACAGAAGTAATAAAATGAATCATGAAATCACTGACTAAAGATGTCACAGATCTCACAGACATGAGCAGAAACTGTTCAAATAGCAGAGGCAAAAAAAAAAAACGCAGACAAGGTGTTAGCTGTGTTTCTTCCGGTGGGGTAGTAGAGGGTTGAAACAGGGGGGCCCAATTTAAACGTTATCTGAAGTGTTTCAAATATAAAAAATGGTAAATTATATCAGACATCTAAAACAAATCAGATAAGTATCAACACAAGCATTGATATCAGACCCAGAAAAGTGATATTGTGCTATTTATAATGTAGGCTTCTGACAAAAGTCTACCCAGCAAGGAGTCAAAACCACAAAGTCTGAAACGACTTATCAGATGCATTCGAGGCGAGTGTGATTTCTGAATGCAGTTAAAAAGTAGCGGCAAATGACTTAAACAGCGTTGCTGTCACTGGCAAAACCGGTTCGCAATCTCAACATTGTGGACAGTTTGAGGAAGAAGCACGACCCAGTGCACAAAGCAAGCTCCATAAAGGCAAGGCTGGATGAGTTCAGTGTGGAAGAACTTGACTGTCCCACACAGAGCCCTGACCTCAACCCCATCCAACACCTTTGGAATGAACTGGAACAGCGATTGTGAGCCAGGCCTTCTCGTCCAATATCTGTACCTGACCTCATACATGCTCTAAAGAGTGAATGGGCACAAATTCCCACAAAACCTCTAAGATCCTGTGGAAAGCCTTCCAAGAAGAGTGGACAGAGTCTCTGTTGCGGTAACGGTCAGGCGTCTGTCTATACAGTGGATATAGATATAGAAAAAAGTGTCAAATACACAAAAGACATGGTAAATAGACAATACAGTAATAGACTAACCACTGGCAGCAGAAATACTGCACCCCTGCTTTGTCACTTCAACAGGGTTGACTAACATTAAGATTCAAGATGTTTGCCACATACACAGTTACATATGCACTGAAATGTAACCAGAGACAGTGCAATAACTAGGAAATAGAAAAGGGGTATAATAATAGAATAATTAAATGTAGCTTTTAATATAAAACTAAAATAGTAGGCATTAGGCACCAAGCACATCTTGGCTGATTGGCTCCATTCCGTGTAATGCAGACATTTCATTTTTAGCAGAACTATGGCTCTGAAGGGGCAGAAGTGCTGTGGGCCCTTCAGTAAAAGCTCATCCTTCTTTTAGAGGCTGGACAGAAGTGAGAGACTGAGGCTGGAGACTCACATGGCTTTTCACCCAGACCAGTGCCAGAGAAATGGAAAACTGAGAAATGTGTCAAAGGAGTCTGGGGGTGACTGCCAGACAGCTTAGAGACATTTAGAAACCATTGGCGCTCAGGACTACATCTTTAAGCGTCCTTAAGCACAGATAGCCGTCCATGTTTATTACACATCAGCCTGAGAATGTAGAAGTACCACTGTCCTGTCACTGCCTGGGTGTTTTGACAGTTGTCGTATAGATGCTCTGACTGCAGTATCTTGGTTAAATAGTTGACTCGGATTTAAGCTGTTTTTCAGGTAAGAAATGCCGAATGCCGTGTAAATGTAAATGTAAATGTGTAACAACCAAGACTAGACAGAGATATCAACTCTGACACAAGAGCATGAAGAGACGTCAAGTTCCTTTTCCTTTGCACTTATATTATGCGCTCCACGTTGCGGTGAATACAGAGTGAAAATGGCAAAAGTTAGTTGAGTGGCTTGGTTATTACAAACACGATGGTGACTAAACTTAAAAAAACGTATGCAACAGTAAAAATCTATTGGACAGGTTATTATCTGACATCCACAGTGTTGTCAACATACCTTTACATACATTTCTTTACTGCTTATTTTCAATATAGATATGAATGCACTAATATATATATGCTCTAATGAGTGTGTGTGTGTGTGTGTGTGTGTGTGTGTGTGTGTGTGTGTTACTTTACTGCCTAAAGGGCAGAAGAGCAGAAAACACTGTCTTCACTGATCTGGAGTTTGTTTTCAGCTGTTATATCACCAAAACAGACAAACAGACAACAATAGCACGGTGCTTGTAAATGAAAGTGTGGCTGGAAAGCCAGAAAGAGGTTCGGAGACAGACAGTTACCTTTTCTAGCCTGGTTACGAGCAGGTTTCTTATGGCCCATCACAACGAAGCGAAATGATGTAAAGTCTGACCATAAACGTGCTTTCCAGCCTAAAGTTACACGTCTCTGCCGTGAAACAGAAAGCAGAGTGCCAAAAACACAGCAGCAGCTTACTTAGTACAGTTAAAGGAAAACCATTGGAAACATGACAGAAAGGGATTTCGTCCAATCCGCGCAGTCATACGGTGAGGTAGGCGGGACCTTTGTCTATCAAAGCCAATCATGTTTTAGCTCCTCCTGGGTGTGGATGCCGCCTCGCAGTGGAACGTGCGTAACGTGGCAACCTCTTTTTGTCTCGCGAGACTTTTAGCCGTCGTGCCCTCTGGTGGAAAGCAGATTTCTAGTGGATTTTTACCATTTATTCCCACTTTTTGCCTTTTTTTTTTTACCATTTTAAATCCCCCAGATATACTGTTTTCTAACTGTTTGTGAAGGTCATTGACTTTGACAAGGTCAAAGCAGATATGGGAATATGTACAGGCGTCCATTGCATTCCTGTGCAATTTTTTCTCTAATTTTACACACCCGATTTAACTTATCAGCTACTTATTACACCCCTTGAGCCTGGTCTAGCCTGATTTAGCAAGGAATACACAAAAAGGTGCATAACCCAGGCTCCTTATATTCATGCATGAACACAGCATAGCACACAGTGTGAAATCCTATCTCTGCATTTAACTCATTCACCAAGTGAAGCAGTGGGCTGCCACCAACAGGGGGCACCCGGGGAGCAGTGTGGGATACAAACTCATGACCTTCCGACAAGTATTAGTTCATATTGACCTTACCGTCAATAAGAAAAGCAAGCGCAAATATGAATTGTTTTGGATTTATTGGGATTAAAATATCAAAACACACCAATATTATTTTCAGACATCTTTGGACAACATGTAGTGTTTGTATCCTGGGTACAGAACTGAATGAATAGAACACATTTATTATAGTTCTCTTCATATTACTATTAACATTTGTAAAGCTGTTCAAAATGAGAAACATGTGACAGACGAATGCTTGTGCTTTCTCTGGCTGATATGGAAAAACAGGATGCCAACACGGTCTTGGAGGACTATTCCTATCCCAAATTCAACATATTGTCATTATGAAGGCAATTGCAACACTAATCGTGATTCAGTCTTAAAGCCATGAAACTGCCTTATTGCTGAACTGTCACCTTTAATGTACAAAGAACAAGTTAGGCCTACACATATACAGCTCTGGCCTGACAGCATCATCATAACAAAGTTTCACATTTTATAAATGGTCCTGCTATATTAACTGTAAAGATATCTGCTCGGTTTATTACTGACTTTCTTTGTACTTTTGCCTGTAAAAGTTTCGGCAGCCCTGCATAGGTTTACAATGGCTTTCAAACTGTTCATTGCCTACATTACAAATTTAACATTTTAAAAAAATGTTTTTTTATATATAATACCTATGTGTGCAGTAATTTGATGGTTTCCGATCATTCAAGAGACCATTTTGATAATTATGTAAATCCATACAGGCAGAAACATCATGACGAGTCCTTAATTTAGAGTAAACAGATGCTCTTTGGACACAGGGTCATTACAAGGGCAAGTAAAGGTTCAACACTGAGGTTTCTATCAATAAAAAAAAAAAAAAAAAGGAATAGTACAATACAATTCAGGGAACACCGCCTCTGTGAAACAGGTTTATTTGAGTATAGCAAGGAAAACAACTAAAAGACCTATGCTTTCAGCTTAGCTTTGCTATGCACAAATAATAATGACTTTCATTTGACTTAATTGCTGTACATTCCATATAAAGGGGGGAATTAAAGCAACACTTCGGTATTTTTAACCTCTGTCTGCTGTATATGCATATGATCAGTTACAATGGACAATAAAAAATGGAAGACCCATTCACTCAACACACACGTATAACAGAAGCCAGTAAGCAGTTGCTCTGACTTCACAGGTTTCCTGTTCTTCTGTTCTGCTTGGTCTAAGAGAAAGAAAATAATGTATCCGAATTGTCATCTATGGTAATCAGGCATGTGTGCCATGTGGCAGACAGAGATCTGTTGAAAAAATGCTGGAGTATTTCTTTAATGATGGAAGCAGACAAGAAAAAAAAAGACCTCTCTTGCTTTTTCCCCCCTTATTTTAAAATGTACAAATGCTCACACACTGTGTATGTATGCATAACATCACTCCCCTAAAACAGTAGCGCTGCACTCAAAAACAAGCCTGTTCCACTCTGGCTTGGCCCATATCACACCTCAGGAATGGAGTGGTCCATTAGGGACTTCACAATGCTGCTGCACATCCTGCAGAGAGAGAGAGAGGAAGTACAGCAATAAAAGAGCATTAATAATAGAAAGAAAAGGGCTCTTTTAAGTATGTGCAGCAAATCAAAGCCCTCATTAGCATTAGAGACTGTTGACTCTCAATGCCTGGGCTTTACCTTTTCATCATGTGTTCAAAGATGACCACTGGCATCACAGTCACCGTCACAACGCTGCCACTAGAATTAAGAATGTCTAATATTTGGGAGTCCTGAGAGGGAGAGAGAGAAAAAGCGAGAGAGAAAGAGCAAGAGAGAGAGAGGAAGAGCGAAAAAGAGAGAGAGTGATTTCATATAATTATTTGCATGCGGAAATGTATGCACAAAAACGTGTTAACTCAAAAATGAACAACATGAGAACTTATGCCAACAACCCACGGGAACAAAAATAATGTTTATTTGTAAACCTGCATTTTGGACTTTGCATAAACTTCACTGGTCACCATTACACTGAAATGCCTTATGAGATTGGCAAATATGGAGAGGACAATCTGACACCATTTTTTCACACAAAATCTCTCGAGATCTTCCAGGAATCGCTTGATTCTGTGGTTACTGATTCGTTGTTTAATTTTGGATGTATGGTTTGGATCACTGTCCTACTGCAAGAGCCCAATCTTAGGGCAGAACATAATTTTTCATGTGAAACCTCTTACTATTTAATGGAGTACATGATGTCATGTATCCTAACAAGGCCTGTGGAGGAAAACAGCCCCAAAACATCCCAGATCTTTCAGCATCCTCACTGGTGTGGAAGACAGTTTTTCATGTGTGCAGCAGATCAGTGAGAGTTTGAAAACTACTCACTTGACACAACGTTGTCACATGCAGATTTACAAAATGTATAAAAGGAAGTCTTTGGTATGTTACACATGATATGCAAGACTTGGTCACATTGGCTGTGCATTTTTGAAGAGTTCATTGGTAAACTGGGTCAAAGTTGAATTTGACTGAAGGCTGTGTGTGAAAGGTGGGACAAAATGAGCTGCAGATCCTGAGCAGCTGAGGTGAAGAAATACAATGAAAAGCATGCTGCATTTTAAAAGTATATTACATTTTGTTTATAAGAATATCAATCATTAAGGGGTGTCAATCATTTTGACACATGTATTTTTTTAAGATATATTTTGTGGGATGGATAAAGGAACAGAGGTGTGGTTCCAGATTTCTCCCAGATGTCTCTGGCCATTGCAATGAAATGGTTAAACACTGATAAACATAAATCATGATTTACTGCATTCATCTCATTTGTATTTATCTTAATGTTGGTGTTAAAAAAAAAAGCAGCTAAACAGCTTTCGAACAGCTTTCTTAGGTCTCTACAACACAGTGCTGTCTACTGTGGCTGTCGGAACAAAACCTAACACACTGTTTGTTAAAGCTTTTTTTAAAGCGTTGGCAGTCAAAAAGGACTGTCCACATGAAAGCCCAGACGGAGATCGTTCCTCCTGATCCTGATATTTACGGACTACAGACTCTCTGTTCCTCTTACAACAGTATATACCCCTCAACAGTCAAACCAACTCTGTTAGCCATAGAGGGCCTATCTGCCTATAACCTTGTTCACTGCGGCTCTCTCTTGTTATTTATTCACTATTCTTGTTCCCTTCTCTGGGTCGACCCGAGGAGGACAGGTTGCCTTTTGAGTCTTGGTTCCTACTGAAGTTTCTTCCTCCTGCTGAGGGAGTGTTTCTTCACCTCTGTCGCCTATGGCTTTCTCACTAGGGGTTTGGACCTGGACTATGTAAATCTGCTTTGTGACAACCTGGTTGTAAAAAGCGCTATATAAATAAAATTGAAATGAACTGAATTGAACTGAAGACCTGCTGAGATCTAATCAACAAAACATCTAAGTGTATGACATGCATGGGAGCAATTCTTGTTTATTGTCTGGTTTCATTTGTTTAAAAATATTTTTAGATACTGAATTTAAGGTCGGGGTATATTACATATGAACACCTTTATATTATGTATACACACATCCCTCCTGTGTGCCTGCTGCCGCTGTTTTTTGCGTTCCTTTTGTGTGCATGGCACTATGTGGAGCTATACAACTGTCCACAAGAGGGTGCTCTCAAGTGTAAATAAGAGCACAAACCAACACCTGGATCAGACTTTCAGGGTTCTCTTACACTTAATCAACCTTGAAAAGCCTTAAGTAAACCTTTGGAGTCTTTTGAATAGTAGGGTATTCATTTAAATTGTGCTTTCTCTTGGTTTTGTGTAAGAAGCTAGGGTAGCTTATTGTGGTTTTTTTTTTTTAGATTTAATTAATTTAATAGCCTTTAGTTGTTTTGTTTGTGTTATTTTTTAGGTTAATTTATTTTAATGTTCATCTCTGAAGCTACACATCTTGCTGCTGAAACTTTTAAGGAATTATAAACCAGAGCTGGTCACAAGGTTCCATAAAGACACTGAAAATAATTTTAGAATGACCTCAATCCTATAATGGCTTTGAGAGGATAGCAGTGGAGTCACACTTTTAGAGTTTTAACCTAAAAAGCCATTATATTCGTCAGGGGAATTCTGACTGAGCAGACAAATGAGAGAGAGAGAGAGAGAGAGAGAGAGAGAGAGAGAGAGAGAGAGAG
>JBBJLR010000013.1:5118004-5144186 GCA_037577145.1 Brachypetersius gabonensis | reverse complement strand
CATAGCCCGGACTTTCGCAGCGATTTCCGCGATCAAGCGGGATTGGAAAGCTTCGGCCCCCGTGGCTCCGGCAGCTCTGGAGAGACGTGAAGACGTGAAGTGCGTGCTGCTGCATTCTTCCCCGAGGTGGCGACATGACAAGAATCCTCACTTGGATTTTATCCAAAAACATTGGATGCTTCTCCCCAGCTCTTTTTTTGCTTTACAACATATAATGCCTTTGATTTGTCAAAATGTGAATAGATAGGAAAAACTTTTAATGTTAATACACTACACTATTCAGTTCTAACACAGATACACTACCGGTCAAAAGTTTTAGAACACCCCACTGTTTCAAGCTTTTTTTAAAATTAAATTCAAACCCAATGAATATCATTAAATGGTGCAAAGGACGGTGCTGAACTACGAGATGTTTAAAAATGGCAATGGTACTCAGAAGTGGAAAATAATTCTGTAGTTGGTTGGGTTCGTCCTACAGCAAGATATAAGTTCAAGCTATGAAAGAACTACCTTAGAATAAATAACAAGATGGCAAGCTAGAAAACATGGAGTGGCCAGAAGTCTCCAGACTTAAACCCCATCTAGCTGCTTCAGGATGGGAAGAACTTTCTGCAGAATGAACAATGAGACAAAACCTTTGACTGGTAATGAATGAAAAAGTGGTATTGTGCCACCCCTAGGACCTACCCAGCACTGTCATGGACTCCAGCTGCTCTTTGGAGAGGTTGATTGAGTCATTTAGTGGGTTGTCCAACTCCTGCACAACCTTGTCCACCTCAATGCGAGCTGCAGCAAGAGCTTTTGGACATCTGGACAGTCCCAACAAATGCAAACAAAGTGGACAAACAAGCAACAGTTATGCCAAAAAAGTTAAACCATCAAGAATATACTAACTCAGTCCATCAAGAATATACCAATACCCCACCAATATCCCGCCAATTAGCATCAGGCATGACAAACCTAGCTGTTAAATAATATCAAAATGACAAGTTTGTGTGGTTTCTGACACTGTCAGAACCATAAACTGCTTACTGATCTTTCTTTGTCTTCTTCATCAATCAGTCAAATGTTAGCTTTTTCTCATGTTCATATTCCTACAACAGCTCCGGGGTGCTCTTTATTATCATTCCTTTAAGCTAAATACGGAAGCAGTTCATGTTGATGTTCATGTTTTACTACTGATTTCAGTGGCTTTCAGTACTACTGTGTGTGAATGCATGTGTGTAATTTTGCTACCTCAGCGTATAGTAGAGGCTCCAAAAGGCTGCTGGCAGTGTGTTGGCCTGTGACGCCCAAAGCATGCACACATGTGTCTGTGCTTTCCCTTTCTCATCCAAGTGCATGCTGTCAAATCCCTTCATCCTACGCTGAATCAGATCAGATATGCACATTCTGTGATGGAGCTCATCATGTAGCAGTTTTTCTGTTAAGGCTTCCCTTGCCTGCAGTGCACGCATGTACAGTTTGATGGGCATGCCTGCTGCCAGGAGAGGAAGTGCTTTGTCAAAAATCAAAAAGTCTTGCTTCACCTTTTGCATACATGTCCCAACAGCCCCTTTGTCATGAGCAGTCAGAGATCCCTTGTTCTTGCCAAACAACGTAAGGAAGCCAGCCTCAAACATAATTCGGTTGGTGAAACCCTGCAGTCCCTCCTCCTGCCAAATACGCTCGCTGGGCAGGCTCCGCCTTAAAACTGTCTGGAGGTTTTCCAACATTGTGTAGGATAGCTGCTGCAGCGGCGGGCCCTGTAGAGTTTGCCTGAAGATGGAGTGGATCTGCTTGTAGTTTTCACTGTACAGCGGAGACGTGAAATCAGCATGACCAAATATCTGCAAAACATGGGTTCCGAGTTGAGGATACCAAGAGACACCAAGTCTGAGTCCGAGTAATCAGCTGATCGTATTATTATTGGGACATATAACATAACATAATGACTGACGAAACAGCTGGCCTCACTCTCTCTGCGTGGAAAGGATGGGTGTCCCACCATCACTCAGTGAGATGCTAGCCGGTATGGTGTCCATAAACTGGTGATTTAGAAGTCATTGGAGTGAAAAATTACTGGCTAGGGCTCATTGTGTAATGATTGTGCCAGTCCAAGTCAGTCAATGATTTAAAATGACTGTAATCATTTTCCACAGTATATTTGAAAGCTATATTACAGTGCAATAAGAAGGCTGTAAATTTAGTACTGCACATTTACTCACTTCCGTTTAGGCATATAAAAAGATCTATGTAAACATATTACATAATAATAAAAGATTCTGACAGCATTTTAAAATTGCTACACTACTTGTCCGTTGTGTCTGTTCCAAATGATTAAATCTCAGCAAAATCATCAAAATACATATCAGATATCATTACAATATCAAAAATGTATTTTCGCATTGTAATTTTGCCTCATTGCCCAGTACAGCACTCTCTTAACCACCTTTAAAGTTGGAAAGTCTACAGAAGTATTTCCTTCAATTGTCTTTGAAGACTTCCTGTTCTTACTCTGTGCTTATACCCCTGAAGAGAGAGAGTGGGGTGTTTATTGGCGCTGATCCCACTGGTGAGGCACATGTTTGGGTGAAAGTTGAGGGGGTATAAGAGGGGACGTTGTTCAAGGTGATCATTAACTTGCACAGAAAACCTTCACAAGGGTGGCACATGGAACTGTTCATTCACACTCTTTCAACCCTCATGTTTACTTACCCGATGAGAGAAGCTCATAGCAAACTTCTGAAAGTCGAGATTTCTGCCCTGACGCATCACCACAGGGAAGGAGAAGGGGTCCATGACGAAGGTGAGATACTTCCCGGCTATCCTACATGTGAAGATATCTCCATGTTTTTGCTGGATGGCTCTCAGGAATCTCAGGGGGTTTTTAGCATATTCAAGCATAACCCCAAAGAAGGGCAGCCAGCCTTTCACTAACTGAGGCTCTCTTGGCTGCCTGCAGACACACACACACACACACACACACACAAACATCTTTTATTTGAAGTATAAGAATAGTTTTCTTGCAGTATCCTTATTATAAAGAAGATACCGTTCTCACATTGAAGATATGTAACACTTAAAAAATCTTGTTAAACAGGTTTTAAAAACTGTGTTATTAAAGGAACCATAAACTTCAATGTTCTCATTCAGCTTTGGTTTCTTTTAAGCTAGAATTTAGCCAGCATTGCCGGTATTTAACGCATCGCCGAAACAGAACTGCTTCTTCCTCAACACTCTTACCATAAAGGGCTCTAAGCATTACCAAAAATGTGCTTTTCGGCTGGATATGCCAGTTTCCTGCTACAGTCTAAAGACATGCATTTGATGGACTGGTGACCTGCCCAGGGTGCTACACCTTTCACCCTATGAGCACTGGGATAGGCTTCAGCACCCCACCCCCCAACCCTCATTAGGATTAGCAGGTTACTAAAATGGATGAATTGAAGAACATAATGAATCATAGATATGTGTCACAGTACCTCGCCCCATCCATTCATGTCCCGCCACTTTCACTATGGAATGCTGAACAGAAATGACACACCTCAGGCCACAGCCGACAGCAACCAGTCTTTAATTATGCAAGGAAAGTCTTTACCTTGTTGAGTCATTTGAAAATAGCTGGTGAGGAACACAGCTAAGTATTATGACGGTGTTCTTGGATATGATATCTCCAAGATGTCAAGGTGATTAAACCCAGATGTGCCCAGAGAAGTCTAAGCTTGGGAAAATGACCTTCTGTTGCAATCTCTTGGAGGAGTCACTGATGAACATTGGGTTGTATGTCATTTCCTTCACTTATTAAGTGAAAAAAGACAGCACTGAATTCCTCACCAATTTCTCTCTTAACAAGCAGCTTTTAAAAGCAGGATCACTTGAATCAGAGGACTCAGAATCAGAACATTGTATTGAATCCTAAGGAAACTAAAGCAACTAAACAACAATAGTCTCTATTTGTATTTTATTCCCGTTTTTTTTTTTAGATTGCTTCATACCCAGTACTAAAAATCCACCCGGGGAATTCCAGTCCCAGTCCTTCTTCTATCATATTCTCTTCTGTTAAATAAGCTTTGTAAGCAGAGGCTGCATTTGAATTATTTTATTAGACTGAAAATTCTAAAGAACATACTGCAGAATTCTTGCAAAGTAGCAAAACATTTGGATTTTTATACATACAAGCAGTGTCTGAGCTCTCTCCTGCTTCTCTCAGCGTGTTTGACTCACCGTCTCCTCGGCCGCCCGCACACTCGCAGCAGTAGGAAGATCAGAACGGCCAGAGCAAGAATCCACACAGCCATAACTACCCAACACAGCACCTACTTTCACTCTCAGTCTCTCCCTCTGTCTCACACGGGACAACACTCTCTCCCAGCCCTTCCTCCGAATGGCTCGGTGGAAGTAGGCTCCGCCCCCTCTGAGTTGGCTGCTTCTTCACGAAACACACTTCAGCTTTTTCGCACTCCTGTAGTGTTCGGGTCAAAACCGACCGAACTTAAAACACTCATAAATATTGTGTTTTACATCTGATTGCCTCAAGGCCTTATCATATCCTCCACACTATGCACGTGAACATATAAAAGTGATGATCACCTCTTCCATTGAATTTTGAGTGTTTCATTCAACCTTGTTACACCTGTGGTGTTCCCGGTCAAAAGGGACCGCCGTAGGAAATGAATGGGTTTCCAGACTATATTCATCTATCAGACAGAAAACATCCCCATACACACCACCCCAACTCACTCACTCACCTCACTCCACTCACTCACTCAAACACTCCCTCGACTCTCTCCATCACTCCCTCACTCCCTCACACACATTTCAGACTAAACAATGTCTCGCGCTCATGTGCCGATCATCCCACGTGAACCAACTTTCTGATAAAACAATGTCTTCACACAGACTAGCCAGGTGTCTGTAATGTGAACCCATCTCTTTCCCATGCTTTTGTGCCTATCCTCCACATGAACCACACCTTCCAGACTAATCAACGTATCATCTTCACACAGACCCCATATATATACCTTGGTGTTTGCCTTGCACTCCTTTCACTCTGAGCACAATGAATAGGTGACTGACCAAGCGGTTATCTGTCGGAGAGGTTCTGGTCCAGGTTTTTGGACATGATGAAGAGGGCACTGAAATTGAACCAGACAGAGGAGGATGTCTCGGAAGTGGAAGACAACACAGATTTTGATCCAGACAAGTCAACAGATGGAGAGGGAAAGGGCACCTGAAGAACAGGCACCTGAGGAGACATTCCAGTCTAAGAGTGTACACTTGCTCTGGTCTTCATCCCCCCAAGACAGAGGAAGTAGAGCGAGAGTGGAAAACATCATAAAGATGACGCCAGGGCCAACACGGTATGCAACATCTTGTGTGGATTACATCAAGTCCAGCTTCCAATTCTTTGTGCCAGTGTCCATTGAGGGAATTATACTGGAGATGACAAACCTGGAGGGGAAGCGTGTGTTTGGGGACATGTGGAGAGAAATCCACCTGATAGACATCCAAACCTGTCCTTACAACAGTTTCATGTCCTTTCAAGAATTATTTGATTTGATAACAGAGATACACGACCCGCCAGCACAAGTTCAAGTTGAGTTTGGTCTTTGGTTTTACATTACATGTTCAGTTTGTAATACAATTTCATTGCCTATTTCTATTTTCACTGCAGTTATTTTATGTCTCATTCAATAAATTCATGTTAAACACTACTTTGAGACATTGTTCACAGCTAAAAAATGTTGAATAAAAATTTAGTGGTGAAAAATGTTTTTTGTGCTAATTTAATAGCAGTTAAAACAGACTGTTCAAATTTGAACAGGAACACTAAAGTAAGGGGTAGGAGGTGAACACAACAGGAGGGTTAAAGAAGAAGTTACACCCTCTAATCCCCCCAGTCCCAAAACTCACAGAACGGGAAAGGAGGGCATCAATCAGAGCAGCAACCAAGAGGCCAAAGATAACCCTGAAGTAGTCGGGCGGCTCTGTTGCAGAGATGGAAGTATCTGTCCATAGGACCACTATAAGCTCACCCTGCTTTAGGGAAATCTGAGTCATCCAGATTTGAGACTGGGACGGAGGGTCACCTTCCAGAAGGACAACCACCCTAAACACACCTCTAAAGCTACACTCCAGTGGTTTGAAGAGAAACAGGTAAATGTCAAAGTCCAGACCTCAATCCAACTGAGAATCTCTGAGATGATTTAAAGATTGCTGTACACAGGTGAGCTGGAGCAGTTTTGCCATGAAGAAAGGACAAAAATACCAGAAGTGCCAAGCTTGTGGAGATGTACGCAAAAAGACCTGTCGCTGGAATGGCTGTACAAATTTTGATTCTGCGAGGGAATGAATAGTTATGCACGCTCAGGTTTCTTTTTTTGTCTTATTTCTTGTTTGTCTCACAATAAAAAATACTTTGCATCTGTGAAGTGGTCGGTGTGTTGTGCAAATTCAAAGATACAAACAAAAATACAAAATTCCTTTTAAATTCCAGGTTGTAAGGGAATGAGATAAGTAAGAGAAACATACATACAAACATACCTAGACACAGTGTTATTGGTTTAGTCAACAAGGATAGTGTCCCTAATGACTTATGTAAAGGTCAGTCAGGCCTGAGGCCTTGTGGATTCCAGAATATCTACCCAAAGTCATATTTCACCAAGTTTCATAAATATGGAAATACCCCACTCAACATAGTCTTTGCTGATAAAAGCTTTCATAGGTTTCAAACAATCTTAAGGTACGACCAATCTTACAGTATCATGAGGTTCATTAAGAGAACAGACATCACATAAACATACCACTGGTCTCATGGAGCCACAAAAATCAAAAATCCGAACCCTTCAGTACCATCAACAACACACATTTACTTTCCAAGGTGCCATAGAAAAAACACAGGAATAGAGTGAATAGAGTCTTCTAAATATGAACTTCATTGGTAGCACACTAAACAAGGTACTACTTGCCAGCCACGTCATATCTTATCATCAGTGTGACATAATCACAGAATCAGTGTGAGAAACATAACAATCAGTTTAACAGATTCCATTCGTATGTAATGTTTCCCATAATCCAGAGATCTTGCACAATAAAGTTATCTTGGAAGCTGCATGTTTCTTTATAATGAAGGAAGAGGTCTGTAAATAACTTTTTCTGTTTAAAGATGACACATACTTTTATGCTAATGGATGATTCAGACAGGAAAGTGATCAAAATCAGAATTGGTGTAGAAATGATGAACAATACACTGTGTCATGAAAAAGTGTCCCATTTGTCCCATTTGAATTATTTCTCTTTTATTTGTATTTGTCAAACCTTTTTTTTTCAGATTTCAAACAAAATGCAATCTGAGGGTAACATAAAATACAGTTTTCAAACACTTTTGTGAGGAAAAAGGTAATGCAGCTCCAATTGGCTCTGTGTGCAAACGGAAACGTCCCCTTAGTTACTCAATGAACCGATTAACAAAACAGACTAGACAATCTCAGGCCTGATTACTGCTAGAGGCATGTTGACTCAGAACTCTTAAATAGAATCTTTCCAGCCATGTAAAGCAGGCTAAAATGTCTCAACAAGCAGCATGCTGCACTGTGGGGAAAAAATTAAAGTATGTCTGGAAAGTCATTTTTAAGACACCAGCAAATCTCAGGAAGAGACATTTTTTAAAGTGCTGAAAATGTCATCGAATTTTCCAAAAAATTAACACTTTAACAAATTTCCTTCAGGAACAGAGCAATGGTCAGGAAATCACAAAAGAACCCAGAATTCATGATTCTGTCATTACAAACAAGCCACTTCCAAGCCACAGGTAAACAATTTGTAGGCTCTGTTACATCTCCTGTAAACAGATCATTCCTCAATAACATCACACAAACAGTTAAACATGGTGGTGGGAATGAGATGGTGTAGGGATGTTTACATGCTTAAATAACCTGGGCGACTTGC
This sequence comes from Brachypetersius gabonensis, assembly GCA_037577145.1. Taxonomy (NCBI): domain Eukaryota; kingdom Metazoa; phylum Chordata; class Actinopteri; order Characiformes; family Alestidae; genus Brachypetersius; species Brachypetersius gabonensis. The sequence continues at coordinate 5,136,257 of JBBJLR010000013.1, read as the reverse complement.
CATAATTGATAGAACAATGAATTCTGCTCTGTCCCAGAAAATCCTCCTGGAGAACGTCCATTCATTAGTCCATTATGTGAAACTCAAGCGTGGCTGATTATGCAACTAGACAACAATCCAAACTTCACATCTGAATGTCTCAAAAGAAACCAAATCAAAGTCCTGACTTGAACTCCAATAAGACAGTGTGGTAGAACCTTAACTGGGCAAGTTATACTCAAATGTCTTCTAGCTTCTATAAAAAGGTAAGGACATATTTTTTTGTCCTACATTTTTTTCTTCAGAAAAAAACACAAGTGAAGAAAGCATTAAAAAGTTTTAAGATTTCCTTTTTAGTTGGTTGTTGTTTAGCTGGTTAGAAGAAGAAATGGTTCCACATTTCCGCTCGATGCCTCCAGTCATTGTATGGATGCACAAAATTTTATAAGCAACACACCTGATGAATCTAATGTAATATAAATCTAAATCCAGGTATTTGATGAGAATACTGGACATCCAGAGGTCTGTAAATGGTTGAGTAAACACATGGCTGTACATTAAACCACTATTTGCTGTATTAATGTTATATTTATTGATTGTATCACGAGTTTTTTAACACTACATAACACTATAGTCCAGTAGTAAATAGCTTTTAAGTATGAGATCCTAATTTCGTCGGCTGCCAAAGGCAGTATTATATTTAACAAAAATGCTATATAAGATAAGCTTTTTTACTGTTGAGGGCTGGTTCCTGGCGGGGCCGGTGAGTTGTCACCGTGGGCCGACTGGGCTCCTGGCCCGCAGTTGCGGGGGCCCATGTCTGGGGCCTCCCCTTCCGCCTCCTGTGGCTGGCGCATGGCTCTCCTGGGGCATGCGGCCGGGCTCCCCCGGTCACTGATGGGACCACGGGGTCCTGCGGACTCTAGGGCTGATCGGTCTCCTTTGAGCGCTGGAGCGGCGTGGGTGTGGCCCTTCAACCTCATTGCAAAACATTCCATGACAAACTCTGACATTACATGCACACTCACACATCACACATATACATACACATAGACTAGGGCTGCACGATATTAGGAAAACATGCGATATGCAATAATAGTAAGTAAGTAAAAACATAGCCTTTATAGTGTTAATATTTTCTGTTTTTCTGACTAGTCTATGCAGAACATTTTTTAATTCAATACTTCCATTCCAACGTGGTTTTTTTTAAAGAATTTACTTAAACAGAGCATTTAATGCCTCCCATAAAACATTTGAACCACTGTTGAAATAGATTTTTTAAATAATTTCAAATCTTAAATAAATGTAAACATAATTTAAATTATAGTAAGTTCTTAGCCAGAAAAAAATAGGAAAATGAACAATCTATAACAGCAGTACAGAAGATGAAGAAACTGCCCACTGATTTTTTGCCCTCTTCTCTGTGGCACTGGGTGAAGAGTTTTGGAAAAGCATCATTTATTGCAGTTCAGTCAGTCTTTCGCGATATGTGTATTGCGCATGTTGATATCGCGATGACGGTAATTTTGCGATATATTGTCCAGCCCTAACATAGACACATGTAAACATGTATGCACACATGTGTACACATATACAAGCACTCTTCCACACACACACACACACACACACACACACACACATCACAGGTTTCTGTGTGCTGTTACAGTATTGACTGTAGGTGTGTATGTTGTCTGTGCACAGTTACAGTGTTGCCGTAGGTGTGTATATTCAGGTTTACATCATTGATGTGTTGCAACATAATTAGTTTTATAACTGCTTTCTCTAAGAGGAAGGGCAGTCAGTCTTGCTTCAAGGTAAAAAATTCAGGCCAAAATAATTTAATCGGAATTTGGAAAAGTTCTAAAACATCATGTACACTATGTAGAAATTGAAACCCTGCATCCATTTAGTGCATAATAAGTTTATAAAAGAACCAGCAGCGATTCAGCCATGTGTGCAGAATTTCATAACTGACAAACTCTGCACTACATGAGTGTAGAAACTCAAATTGTATAACTTACATAGCACTGTATGAAGGAAGTATAGAGCCATTCCAGATTTAAAGTGCATGCAGACAAATGTATTATTTACATGTTTGTTGTTTTAGATACAGGAAAAGTGAGTATTGTATCAGTATTGACAGATACTCGGGTTGCAGTATCTATAATCAGTATCTGAAGGTAAAAAAAAAAGGTCTCTTGTTACAATCTATTTATATTCTACATATATCATGTATACATTGTCTGTTTCTATATTTGTATGTAATTGTCTTTTTTACTACAGTAATAGTTTCCTTTGACACGTATCTCTAAAATGGCCAGAAGCTCCATGCTTCCATTCTTCTTTCATAAATAACATAAAGAATGACAGTCAGTTTGCACAGATTCCATTGTAATAACTGAATAATAGGCCTAAAGATACAATATGCCAGGGAATTATTAATCACCTCCTGTTCATCTGTTCATTTGTTACCTTATAAAAATGATTGCCACAGAGTTGAATGGCTTTCAGAATAAAGCAATTTGTTGACTCTAGGTTCATCTAACCTGATTTAATAGTGTTGATTTAGCTTATTTTATTTTACTCTGTCCAACTTAAATAATGGAATGATCCACTGGTGTGGAACCTCACAACAGCAGAGAATGTGATACTCTCCCTGTCATCCCACCCTAACAATGCAAATCAGTTACGTGTTAAAGAAAGCAGCCTTTATAGAAAGACAATGCAGAAATGATAAGAAAAATAGACACACTTTATATATAGGATGCCACCTTTGCCATCTGTCAGTGTAATTTCTGCCCTGTCAGATCTGCCTCAGGAAACTCTAAGTGCTACTGTAATGAAAGAGAAGTAATAACTTGTAATAACAGGAATATTGCTGCAGGCCACCAAAACTGAAAGAAACATAAACACAACTGTGGGAGCAGTTTCATGAAAAGGGGGTTTCTGTAGCCAAACAGCTGCATGTAAACCTACAGGCAAATGTAAGCATTGCCTGGAGTGCTTAAAAGTATGCTTCCACAGAACTCTGAGATAGTTGAAATGCGGTAAATCACACCATACTATCTATCAGTCCGGTCGATAAACCCAGTGGAGTATAGAGCGTTGATGGAGTAAAGTTTGATGGAGGAGGGATAAAGGTTTGAGCTTAGCCATCTAGATCCAGTAAAAAGGAAACGCTACTGCTAAAGAAGGCCCTTTTCAATCCCAGCATGATTGCGCCCCAGTGCACAAAGTAAGGTCCATAAAGACATGTTATGATGAGTTTGGTGTGAAAGAAATCCAGTAGCTTCCAAAGCTCTGACCTAAAATCAGTACCTTTCTGATGAATTGGAACATTGATTGAAGGCCAAGTCTTCTAGCCCAACATCAGTGCATGACCGCACAACTTTCACTTGGACTGAATGGGTACAAATTGCCACAGACACACTCCAAAATCTTGTGGATTGTGGAAAGCCAACTCAGCAGAGCCTAACTATCTATCCATCCATCCATCCATCCATCCATCCATCCACCCTGTGTTTGCTTGCTAATGCTGTTTGCAAAAATGTTTTGAAAATGTTTACCGAAATATTCATGTTTCTGTTAATATTTTCTCAGCTTTATAAATGTTTCTGTGTGTCCATTTAGATTTCAGTACGGAGATTTTTTTATACCGGGTGGCAGTGTGGAGACTTTTATAAACAGGTCCCAGAGTGGTGACTTTTAAAAATGGGTTCCAGAGTGGTGACTTTTAAAAATGGGTTCCAGAGTGGTGACTTTTGTAAACAGGTTTTAAAGGTGAAGACTTATAAAAAAGAATGCCAGAGTTTTCGTACACGTCTCCAGTGATACGCTGTGTAGGCCTTCATTCTGAAAACCGAGACCAATGCTTTTCTGTTGAATTGGATGAAAAACAGTCAAAAACAAATATAATATACACATAAACATTAGGGAGCTGTTTTCGCTGTGAAATGATTTTATTTTTGAGTTGTCTTTGTTGAATGACAATGTATTTACTGTATTTATAGTTCTGAATGATTATGTCATGTCGAGGGCAGAAAAGCAGGTTTCATTCCTTGCCAAGAGAAGATCTGCACTGCAAACCATGCCACCAGGCTAAGACAGAGGGAAGTTATCAAAGATGATTTAGTTCAAAACTGCAACTCTGTCAGCTCATTAGCCACAGGTATGGTGCTGAAGAGACGTGAGATGAGAATTAAACAATTCAGTGCCACATAAAACAACGTTCTAGAGGAATAGTCATTGAGTGCCATAGCTGCAGTACCAGTGTGTTCAGGTAAAGCAAGGTACAGCTGTGTACAATATATATACCCAATAAAAAAAAAAAACGTAGTGCAAAATCAGCTGCACAGCTAAAAGAATAATATGTCAATATTCAGTATCCTGTTATTATAAAAATACATTATAAGATACGTGTTTAAATGCATTGCATGGCTTGTGGTTGTACTCATATAACAGGTGTTGTATTTGGGTGGTTCTGATGAATGCATTGTTGGTCTATTCATTCTGAGGCAGAAGTTCAAACTTCACTTTCAATGTGAGTGTCTTACAACATTTTGCAAGAGAAATATGATATTATTTGCCAATTTGGAGGTTATTTAAAGATTGCTAAAGCAATTTGCCAGAGTAGCTGAGAAAATGCTACCCATGCAATCAGTTGTGAAACAAGTCGTAAATATTGATCAGAAATACTTAGATAATATTTGTGACTGACTTTCTTCCCTGTAAAACAGTTCTCCAAAACACTGTGTATGGAAGTTAAGATAAACATTTATAAACTTTTATGCCCAGATGGACAGAAAGCCAGTGTTTCAGAAAACACTGAAGCCATTTGTGGTTAAACTGCTTTAGACATTTCCTTCTGGCACAACTCAGACTGTTGCAAACTAACGGCTACTGCAACACACTTCACACAATCCTGTTAACAACGGTCAAGCTGCACCTCAGTACTGCGGTTTTAAGACTGATATTTATTTACGCAGACAAATTTTTCTGCCATTTATACGATCTGTAAATATTTCAATGAAAAAAATGAGACACTAGATGGAGACAGAGATCTGGGTAACACTGACAAACATTCTAACTGACTGTTGATTGCATGTTTAAATCACTAGGCAAAATACTGAATGAATGAATTTTAATGACTTGATGGCATGAGTTATGTAATATATATCATATAGTATCTGTAATGAAATTTTGAGCTCCTAGCCACTAAAGTCATAATGCAAACCTTCAAGCTTTTTTTCTGAAAAGTGTAATGTATGAATTAAAATCATATCACTTTGACATGTGGCCTAGAAGCAGATCTGTATCTGCCGGATGGTGCACACATCTCCAGAGACAGGGCTTCAGAGATGTACAGATACAGAAAGACAGTACTTAGGCATAAACATCACTTTCCTGTTCAAAGTACACCACTCCCACCACTGGACAGAGATTTAGGCTTCTAGCTATATAGTCCCCATACAGTTATATCTCTATCAAGACGTTTTCTGGCATAAGTTAGCTCTAAAATTCCTCTTTGTTAATCCAGTATTGACTAATTGCATTGTCACAAAAACACCTGAACCTTAAGCTGTCGTATGAGACGAGAGTGCTGGCTGGGTTTTTGACTGGCTCTGTTTTTACACTATAAACTATGCGGCTACGTCAAAAATCATTACTGATAGAATGATTATGCTCCAAGATGCTTAGTCAAGATGTGCTCTACTGAAACATAAAAGGGTCATTAAAGTGCTCAAAAGTCTGGAATCATCAGTTTAGAAAAAGTATAGTAAAGCTGTAAAAAGGAAAACATTTAAATAATAATAATAATAATAATAATAATAATAATAATGATAATAATAATAATAATATTAATATGGAATCACTTGTTTTACTTCTCAATAAGGAGAGTGCAGAGTCAAATGTTCACAACAAAAAGTATTTTGTAAGTTATGACATGATATATAATTAGTTTCAAGAACTCATTAAATAATTAATAATTATCTACCTATTATTTATTGATTTTGAATGTGAGGCCTTCTGGTCATTAATTTTATTGCAAGTTACTGCTTGTTGTCATACAGCTTTCTCAATCGGGAAGTTGCACAGCTCCGTTTAACCCTGAACAGTTCCTTAAGATTTACTTTTTGTAAATAGCTTGAAACCCAAAATACATTAAAATCATTTGCAAGTAATTGGTTTCATTAGCATTAAAAGGGGATTGATCAATGATTTAATGTATTAGTAACCAAAGAATATGCTCACAGGTGACATAATGATGCTTGACTAAAGTTGAGGTCTATAAATGAGACAGCATGTCCTATCTCTTGTGGATGACTAGATAAAGAATGCACAATTCCATTGTAGAGCAAGGTAAAGAAGCCCTTCTTCTGGCACTGACAGGAGTCTCTCATTGAAAGAAGCAATTGATTCTTAGATTGTTGCCGTTCTTTTCCACCCAGAACATCTTCTGAAAGGATTCAAAATGGGCTGCCTTCATGCTGAATGCACCAGGATCACGTCTCACCAAACAACTGCTCATTAAGTAGTAAAAGGCAAAAATGGATCCCACCTCTGTGCTCTTGCTTTAATGAATCTGGACCATTGTCTTACTTTAGGCTGTGTTCAAGTCATTTTGGAATTATTAGAATTACACACGTCCAACTGTGAAGTCTGTTCATGCAGCGTCACTTGATTCATTTTCCCAGTCGGAAGCACATAATTCCCATAATTCTGAGATGACTTCAACGTGGCAGTAGCCTCTGGTGTACACTCATTTTCTGGTTGGCTGAGCTCTCCCCTGTGACCAGCTCATCCCTCTTTTCTTCCTGTAATGTCCCTTGACTCCTCTTCAAGCTTATCTTCGACTTTGAAACCCTGTTTTTGAATGTGTTTCTTTTGGGGGGATAAACTCAATATTGTGATTTAGAGCTGTGAAAAGTGACTAGAAATACTGAGTACGAAGTTGCCCCATGCTCAAGGCAAAGTGCCAAGATTAAAAAATTATTATACTAATTACTTTTGTCTTTTGCACATACTAAACTTGGTTGCAGCAATTAAAGGAGGGGTTCACAAGGTCAAATGTAAGTTAAAACATTATTTTCAGTGAGCAACGTCTACCTTTGCAAGTGATCGGACTGAGCTTAGTTCCTCAGAAAAACATTCTAGTGGTCATGACCCACCAGCTGGACTGAAAAATGCGATATAAATAAAACTGCCACAAAATTATAAGTAATTATGGGCGATTCTTTTCGAGATCTTCGTAAACGACCAGGTGCATTCTTCCTGAGTCAGTCATGATGGGAACATCCTAAAATGTAACAATACAAAACAATCTGAAGGTAGTAATTTAACTCCATCAGCTTTGTGATGTTAGATGGTTTGTAATATTAGAATCCATTATAATAACACGAATTAAAGAATGCACTTATTTGCTGGCAGGAATGAAATTCTGAGGCTACAAAAGTGTATTGTTTTTTCTTTCTTTCTTTCTTTCTTTCTTTTTCTCTTTCACTCAAAAGGAAACATAAATGGCTGTTTAAAACCTATGTCTATTCAGAGTATTTAAAAAAATAATTACAGATTGTATCAAAATTAATAAAACTGAATCAAATTTTGGTGAACTTGGAAAGATTCATAACTGAATAACTGAGAGCAGAGATGTACAGATTTACACCCCGAGAACATGCTGTGCCCAGTGATGTGTCAGCAGCTCTAAGCAGTAGCAGACAATAGGAAACTGTTTTCTGTTTCATAGAATATAAACCAGTTTTCTGTCAAAGGCTGTGACAGTACTGTAACATTCTAGCTCTGAGAGAACGATTCTGCATTCAGGATTTTAAGAGAACAAGTAAATGTGGCCCAGCTTGGCCATAGTTTATTAAAATCAGAAGAGACTGGGGATCATTTCTTTACGTGATTAACAGTCTACATGCTCTCATTTTTTAGGTTGTTTCCTAAGACCTTCAGACTGATGTTCACGCTACACTATGAATTACTGGCTTTCTAAAATCCAATGTAATGTTGGATTTGCTCTTACACCGAGAGCATTGATCACATGCCACCAGTGATCATCTGCTTCTTTCCACATAAGAACAAAAATCCATCATCGAAACCTTTGGTATGTTCCTCATAAGTGGTTTAGCAGTTCTGTTTGCTTGTTAATGTTAAGTATAGGCTTTATTCATTGCTGTCTTCCCTTCCCTTAACATATGGTTGTGGCAATACCCACAGCTGGGATTGTACTTTTGTGCTTTTAAATGAACAACTGAATTGAAAATATCCAAAATTCATCGCAGGCATTTAGCATCAACTCCGCAAAAGTGTGTACTACTGTCTTCTGTTTTTTGTAAGTACTGTGTTTATTTGGATGTTACAGAGACTGGAACATAGCTAGACTGCTGTGGCCAGCAGAGACACTGGCTGTCATGGGTCTCTGACTCTACTCGCTCAAGGGTAAAGAGGCATGTTCTACTGAGTGCACCCCTGTGCGGCAAATGAGGGGGATTGATCCAAAAGTCAGAAGTGAATTTAGAATTTTTTTTGTGAACAAAAACACAACAAAAGAAACAAAAAAGAAAGCTAAATAAAAGACAAGACGCCTGTGAGTGTAAACTGGGAAAGATAAACATGAGAGAAATATAAATCTAAAAATCTAAAGGAAAGAGGCTAAAGGGAGCATTTTGCAACTCTTTTACAGATCTGCTTGAGAAAGGAGAGAGAAAAGAACTTTTAAACCCACCGCGGAAAGACAGGCACACCTGTGCACATGTACTACAGGTAGGAATAAGCCAGAGAGAGAGAGAGAGAGAGAGAGAGAGAGAGAGAGAGAGAGAGAGAGAGATAGAGAGAAAAAGAGAGAGAGAGAGAGAGAGAGAGAGAGAGATAGAGAGAGATATAGATGTCGCCCTCAGGTGGTGGCTGGGAGCAACAGAAGCTCAGGATTCAACAGGACACCTTTCCTAACTCCTGGCTCCAGATGGGTGATGGGACGTAGTTATCAGTCTGAGAATTACATACTTGTTAAGGGAACAATCAAAGACGGCCCAGGCTGGAACCCAGCACCATTCTGCCGGACCGGAGGTTTCCAAGTCGACCAAATACTGCACACCTCTTGCTCTGTGATTTCCTGGTGTTCACATGTTGTACAGTCAGGGGTGCTGCGTTGGAATTGAAGTCAAGTCACAGTACGCAGTAAAAACAAAACAATGTGCCTCCAAGGCTACGGTGCAACACAAAAGCAGAACAGAACAGAACGCATGACCACAAGTGCAGACAGGACAAAGAACGAAAGCAACAATACAACATATAGTCATTGATAGTCGTTGAGGCAGAACACTGATGACTTCTTTGGCACAGGGATGATGGTGGTGGCTTTGAAGCGCATTGAAACGACAGTGGTGCTCAGAGAGATGTAGAAGACGTCTATGAGAACATCTGGCAGCTGGTCTGCACAACCTCTGAACACACAATCAGTAATGTTGTCTGGACCAGCAGCCTTCCACGGTCATTGTCAGACAGAGTTGTTATCAGCTGCCATGATGTGTAGAAGTTGTTCAGCATGTCTGGACAAAAGCTGCCAAACTCCAGAAAGTGCTGCTCCTCTTTCACACTTGAATGCGCAGGTCCATGCCCAGGTGCACATGGGAGACTATAAAACCCATATATGTGACCTCAGGCCTGTCAGGAAACAAGTCCCCCCCGGGTTACCACATTGGAGGGAACATCTCTTTTTTATTGTTGCTGCACCACTTTTAGATCAGTGTATTCAAGAGGAATCATGTCACACCAAACCACTGATGGGTAAAAGGGGCCTGACACTCTGGTTTGGGTCTTGTTGGGAGTGTGTAGTAAGGGGAATTGCTGAGCTGGTGGAAACAGTGGGTGTGGCACAATGGCAAAAAAAAATAATTATAGCACTAAATAATGTAGTATCATGCTCAGAAGTGCATGCATGTCCATTAGCTTGTTTCAAGCCCTCAGAAGAGCTGAGATAACTAACTGGTTGCTCCACTGATTTATTAGTCATGCTACATGCTACACACTGACAGGCAGTAATGTAGTTCATCAACAAACACGGGTGCTGTTTCGAACAAAAATATTCTCAAAAATGAAAAAATTAACTGTATTCTGAGAACTACTATTACAACAGAGAATACAAACAATTAATTTCTGTATTCTGAATATATATGTTCCCAATACCTGTTCCCAATAATTGTTAAAACTGTTTATTGAATATAGCAAAGATTCTTGAAAGCAAAACCTCAGTTTTCACAGCTTTTTGGCACGTTTTGGTTTGCTTTTATAGAAGAATTCTAAAACCTGTAGTTTGTTCAGGAAAGTCCTGGCTTTTATATCATATGAGTTTCTCCATGGTACGTTTTCTTCAAAGTCAGATAAATTGTCCTTTTGTGAAGCCCCATTGGTTAAACATGAACAAGCCATATACTCCGAAAGCGGTTTTAATTTAGTCATGTGTGCTGTTTTCTATATTGTGAATGTGTGTGATGACTGTAAAGTGACTCAGGTGTCCGGGAAAGAATGTTGTCTTCTTATATTTTAGTAACTGTTTACAGTCCCATTTTCACCTTCAGTGCTCTAAACCTGAAGTATATAATTGACCTTGAATTGAACTAAGTTTTAGATATTTTTTCAATAAACTGCTGCAGGTCAGAAAAGTGAGTGGAGACTGTTTGATGTTAGAACCATCACAAGGGCATCTATAACAATTGCTGAATTGTTTTAAGGAAATGCTAAAAGATGAAGCCATTAACAGGATTACAGCACTCGAAAGTCTCAACAGAGAAAAAAGGGGGGAATACAGTGCTGCAGCTGCTGAACACTCTGGTTTTACAGATAATAAGGGCTAAGAGACGTGACGACAAGATTGAAACTGCCCAGCGGAGAGGATCTCAAAGACTCTTAAGACCCCAAACCGATAAAGACCTCCATGGTTCATTAACCATACCACACATGCACACACATTAAGACCATCAGCTTGTGAAACTGTTCTTTACGCAAAGAAAGTGCTAAAATTTCAAGGGTCAGTAAATCTCTAAAGCGTAGCATGTAAATGTAATGATAATCACATTGCTGAAAAACTGAAAACAGTTTAATAATGTCTCTCTTTCTGCCACCCCAATCAACCCCTCCTCTCCTCTCCCTAAAAACAGGCCTATCCTGACTGACTCTCAAGAGGTTAATTAAAAAGACATGCCTAAGAGAGAGGGTACGTTTGAAATTGTGGGAGAAATTGTCAGTTGATTTAAGTGTTAGTGTGTGTGTGTGTGTGTGTATGTGTGTGTGTGTGTGTGTGTGTGTGTGTGTGTGTGTGTGTGTGTGTTCCAGCTGTAAATAGATAAAAGAGACAATGCGAAGGAGGATGTGTAAGAGCTTGTGAGGTATGTGGGTTTTGTGGCAGGTTTCGCTGAAGTGGCCACCAGTGTGAGTAACCCTGAATCGTCCACTTCATGTGCACCCATCACACACACACACACACACACACACACGTCAGACAGCTGAATACTCAGCACCAGCACGACTCAGGGTTGCCAGGCAACCATCCTGGTTTCAGTGGGATGTGCATGCCAGGGCCCTGGGAGGGCTATTCAGACCAGGTCTACACCCCCCCAAACACACACACACACACACACACACACACACACACACACACACACACGCACACACACACACACACATGCACACAAAAACAGACACACAAACTCTAGACCTCTCCAAACTCTGTAGACAGTAGTTTGGTCGCTACTGTCTACGCTGCACTTCATTTGGCAAGTCATATATGCTTGAGATGTTTTGAAGTTTCAAGAGAGGCTCTGTTGGTTAGACGCTCGCTAACAGATCTACTAATCCAATTAAGAAGGACAGTTATAGAGTGAAACTTCTGTACTAAAACAGGAGGTAAAATAACCACACGTCTCTTTTCTCAGTTATGTAAATGTCATGCTTTTCCACATTTTGTAAGTCAGGCCACCCCAGTGTTCTCAGTGCATTGAGTCATAGCTTTAAGCCATAAATAAATACATGAGTAATAACTTTCCAAAACTGAATGAGCACATGACTGGGGTGCTTTTAATTGGTCCTCATCCTCAATTTCCAGACAGTAGAACTGATTCAAAGCACATCATTAAAATGGAACAATTTTCAAAGCAAACCCATTATTTCAAATACAGAGAAAATAGCCTATTCTTACAATATGTTTCCTCTAAAAGAACAGCTTGCAGACTGTCACATATGATGTAATATATTAATAATTAGAAAAACATTTTTGATATAACCAGCAATTTTTAAACAAGATGGTCTTTATTTTAATATAACAGATTTCTAAACCATTTATGCCATATGTGCGTTTTATTATAAACTAACTTATTTGTGCACTAAATTTTAGGATTTAGACTGCTTGGCTTTCAAATAATTTGACCTTAGTTAATTTCACTCTTGTCCTCAAAGTTAAGGAGTTAAGCATGATCACAACAGTAGTGGTAACCATGGGCTGTGATAATTATAATTACTAATCATTTATGAAAATCTTTCTGGGTAAAATTAATACAACTATGCTTGTTGAGCTTCTTCAAAAAATGTACCTGTGAGATGATTTGACTTAAACACCGAAAACATGTTGACACTAAATGTGCTAAATTGATTTATTGTCTTCAGTAAACATACTTAAGTAACTTAGACACCAGATTATGAAATATACTTATTTTGATCCATAGAACATTCCAATCCGATCAAAGCCAAATGGATTGTCCTAAAATGTGTCAACTGTGTTCCATCAACAATTTTACGCTATGTTATTTTAACAAAGCCTACACATTGAGTCTATTCACTTAAATAAATAAGAATGTTACAAGTGAATTAAATATATACAATGATTTATTTTAGGTAATAAACTAAATATTTTCATTGGATAGAGATTGTTTCCAGTATGGACTTTATAAAATATCTCAGCACATTCCTCACATTCTTGTTTCTACAGAAACAAGAAAACAGGAAAGTATTTCTGACTTTTTCATGTGCATATATAGGATCATTTCTAAGACCAGAACTTAAGACCATCAAAATGCCAGTGTTATAATATCAAATGTTTCTTTAATATATCTTTATTAATGTCAGTTTCATTTCACAGGCAATACAAATGTTAAGAATTGTAATGTTTGTCCATTTGCTCGGATGGAAAGATAGTTCTAGTTGTAATGTAGGTGCTTGTTGGTCCATAACTTTGTTCAATTTTAGAAAATATTGTGGAGATTCATATTAATTTACAGTTTATGTCTAAAATTCCCCATTCTATTTAGCATTGAGAGTGCTGTTAGTTATCAGCCTCCTATGTATTGTTAGAGACAGACTGATGGCAGACAGGAGGGGGTCCTGGAAGTAGTAGGGGTCCTGGAAGTAGTTCCAGGACAGTGAGAAGCTTTGGGCCAAGACCATATCCACCTGGACACAGCTGGCAGGAAATAAAAGCTTGAGCCGACCGTTGAATACGAGGTTGAGAAGAGAGTTGTATCAGAGTTATCAACATGTACCTGCCATCCAAGGGAGTTCTCATCTTATCAGTTCCTTCAAGATACTTAAGAGCTTAACTAGTGCAGTGGAGTGTTTCATGTGTCTTGTTGACCACCAGCTCCTACTTTCTCCTTGGAGAAGAGGTCTTTAGGAGCAGTTCGCTGGACCGTCATCACTGGTGAATGAGACTTTGTGCTACTGGCCATAGATCTGAGTTTGGCAGACTTTAAATGTGGGCACACTTCCAGCCCTCCAGTAGTAACTCTTAATTATTATGGGTCTGGAACAACAGACAATTTTTTAAATCAAGAAATCAGGCATAAATTATTGATATTTTTTTTGTTATTTAGTTATATGCTACATTACAATTACACTAGTATAGAATGTCTGCAGAATGTCTAATCTGTCTAAATACATAAAAAATACATATCAAGTGTTAAAAATTAACACAAGGCTTATTTTTCACCCGTTTAATGCTTAGAAAGCCTCAAACACCACCATACATACATATTCAGCTGGCATTAGACTTTTAAGCAAATGAGCTATTATAACAGTATTCAGAAGGCTTCCTTTATAACAAAACCACATCAGACTTGATGGGAGGGTTTCTGTGGTTAAACACTACATCTGCACATTTCACAAACATGAAAGGAAACTCATTGTGTTAAAACCACATGAAAACTTAAGGTTAAGCTAAGATGCTCCTTCTTACAACCTCTTTCTGTTTATGTTTGACAGTACAGTGATGTAGCAGTGATGTTTACTCATGCTCTTGCTGACCAGGTGTAAAACCAGCACATGATGCACATAGAAAAGAAAAGAAAAGGTCTAAGTATTTTTGCATGTCCTGTATTGATCTGACTGTCAATTCCCTCCGAAAGTCCTCTGGTGTTCACTTCTGAGCTTTAATCATGTCCATTTAAATTTGTGCTTGTCATTAAATGCTGTGTGCATCTGTATCCACTCCCATTCTTACATAACTCAGTTCCTGTTGGTCCGAATGAGGTAAGAGAGCCTGCGGTGGAGGTGTCTGGCAGCTTGACACCTTCACACGGACTGTCACTTTAAAGGGTCTGGCTTATGTGAAAGCTTCGGGGAAGTCTCAACTGGGAACCAGAACCATCACTGCACTGGTTGCAACTGAGGCTCATCCTCCCACTTCCAGTTCCTTGCCAGTCTGACTCATCTGCAGCTCTCTTGCCTCCCCCTGTGTCCTTCCCGCTGCTGTGGCAGAAACTGCCAGGATGTCATCAGGTTCCAGCATGGAAGGGAAGGAGCAAGTTGCCAAATGCACAGTTTTACCCACATTGCAACAGAACAATCACTACAGCTTCTGTTTTTGGGGGGGTCTATGTTACTTTCCAACCCGCATAGTGAACTGTGCGGTCGTTCAGTGACATAAAATGGGCCTCGATTTGAGGGGGTGGGTTGGGGACAATAATAATAATAATAATAATAATGTATTTTATTCATAAATAAAATAATGTATTTTATTTATATGTTTTTTTTATACATTTAAATGCAGCTCAAGTTGTTTTACATAAAGTACATTAAGATGTATTGTATTGAGTATTGAAACAGTACTGAGAATCAAATATGAAAAATAAATAATAAAAAATAATAAAATGTGTCACTGATCAACAAAAATGACTAATATCAACTCTGTTTTAAAATCACCTTTTCTTCGTTACAATAACATTCAAATTTACTGCATTTGGCAGAAGCCCTTATTCAAAGCAACTAATGATATTTATTTACAGGGATAGTCCCTCTGGAGACACTCAGGGTTAAGTGTCTTGCTCAAGCACAACATGGTAGAAAGTGGAGGTCTGAATCTGCAATTTTGTGATCATTAGGTTTACAGGCATGTGTTTTACTCACTTAAGCTACAACCACCCCTATGTTCTAACATGATTTTATCAAGACAATAAATTATTTCCATTTTTCAATTATTTCCACATTCTCTTCCTCCATATTACAGTTTTTCTCGATTGCTAAAACACTATAACCTTTTGAACTAAAATTTCTAAACCATAATGCTATTCTTCAAAAAGCACACCCATTTCCCTGAACTATAAACACTATTCCCCTGCTTTAACACATGAGTCAGATTTGGTGAGCTGTTACTGCGAAACTTTACACACAAATCCCTACATTTTTCAGTGCTTACACCATGAGGTCATTTAGAAATCACTAGCATTCAATAATATTAACTTAAGTCAGCGCAGCTTGAGCTCAATTAGCACACAATTAACCAAGTGGAAACACTAGAAGTCAACATTTATCACACACCAATCAGAAACTTTGATGGATAGATGAAAGGGCCAAAGTTAGCTCATTCAAGTTTGGAGCAATGCAAATGATGCAAAGCAAGAGGTCAAGGAGGAGGAGGAGGAAGAGGAGGAGGAGGAGGAGGAGAAGGTCGAGGAGGAGGACATGGTGAAGGAAGAGGGAGAGGAGGAGGAGAAGAAGGAGGTCTAGGACACCAGGGAGGAGGTGGAGGTGGAGGAGGAGGAGGAGGAGGAGGAGGAGGAGGAGGAGGAGGTCGAGGACGACGGTGACAAGGAAGGGGAAGAGCAAGGGCAAGGAGACAAGTGGTCTCAGATAAAATTTGAGCCACTTTAGTTGACCATGTCCTTGTCCATGGTATGACTATGAGGGAATATATGGACTATGATCCACAATGAAATTACCATTGTGGATGAGGCAGGTTTTAACCTGACCAAAAGGAGGAGAAGGGGGAGGTACATAATTGACCATTGGGCTCTTGTAAATGTCCCTGGTCGGTGTGGAGGAAATGTCACTATGTGCACAGCCATCAGCCAATGAGGGGTACTCCACCATGCCTTATAACTCCTTGCTTTTCTTGATGGTCTAAGATTACTTATGTTCCAGCTGGAATACAGGGAACCAGCGCAGCCAGAGCAGCCTCACTACGTTGTTGTTTGGGATAACGTCAGCTTCCATCGCGCTGCGCTGGTTCATGACTGGTTTACCAATAACCCAAGGTTTTCTAACATCTTTCTGTCTGCATACTCTCCCTTTCTAAACCCTTTCGAGGTTTTTTCGGCATGGCGGTGGAAAGTGTACAACAGAGTACCTTATGTCCGTGTTCACCTCCTCCAGGCAATGGAAGAAGCCTGCCTAGACATATCAGTAGATGCATGCCAGGGGTGGATCAGGCATGCAAGAGAATTTTACCACCACCACCCAGATCCCCCTGCCCCCCACTGCCTGGCTAGGGCCAATATAGCTTGTGATGTAGATAAGATTCTCTGGCCTGACCCAGAAGAAAGTGAGTGTTGTACTGTATAGTACATGAATAAAAATATGCCACTGTTTATACATTGGTTGCGTCTTTTGTATTCATCATGTGAAAAGGTTTTTGAGGGGAAGAAACATAAGCAACATAATTTATTGCACCAATGTGTTATACTATGTTTTAGTGTGTGTGTTTTTGAGGCCTTGTATGTCTATGCCTGCCCACTATGCCTGTGGGCAAAGTTTGTTTTTTCAGCAAGAGTGAATGGTTTTGACCGTAGAGCTTCATTTTGACCTGAAAATACGACGTTTGGGAAATTGGGTGAGACGTTAGATTTGTGTTTACTGTTTACTGAATACGAGGCATAGTTTCAGGAAACGTGTTTAAGCAATCGAGAACAACTGTAAATCACCATATTACAACTGGCAAGGCAAGTGTACACCTACTATTCACTGACAGTGGAATGATGTGTTTGATACCACACATGCATCCACCAGTTTAACTTTGAGAAATAGTGTAGCTACAATCTAGTTTATTATCACACTATGTTTAATGATCCCCAATAAAGCATGTTTTTGCTTTATACCACACATGGGAAGTGTTGAGGCAGGATGTAGGCCTGAGTTAAATAGTTTTATTGAACATGAGTCAAAACAAACACTGAATGAACAAAACCACTAAGGAAACACAGCAAATCAAACACAAGCAAGGAAAAAGAGGCAGAGAGGGACATGAGGTCTGTTAAAAATAACAAGTATAGAAACACCTGGGAAAAGAGAGGTAACAAACTAAACACATATGGGAAAACTGATAAGTGGGCAGGACTAGGGAGGGAACTATAGAAGGAGGATACAAGACAGAGGCTGTGTTTGAAAAAATCACACAGAAAACTACAGGATGTGTTGTGTGTATATATAACTTGGATTTGCCTGGTTGAGCTTTAAAAGACACACAATGCCATGACATTTTGCTGACTGTTGTTTTTTTCATTCATAAAGTCAAAATACACTTTAAATATTAGCACTGGATTTTTCTGTTCGTTAATCCTGTGTGCTTTTCAAAGATGCTCTTGTTGTCCTACCAAACACTGAATGAACAATCACTTAAAAGATAAGTCAGTTTATTTTATTACAGTTGTAATATTTAAAGCACTGAATATCATACCCTAAATACTGAACTATTTTTTATGCTCCATCTATATAGCTGAGTTCACCCGCTATCTTTATTACAAATGCACACACACACACCTCTGATGGCCTGCTTCCAATAGGGTGCACCCTGCCTGATACGTGGTGCTTTAGTGGTATAATTTACAATAGACAGATTTATTTTGTTTGTGGAAATACACTTCCCAGCTTATCTGAAATATCTTACTTAATTAAAACAAGGAATTAACAGTCTTTAATGACCACATGTTCCCTCCAGAGAAAGAGAGAGAGAGAGAGAGAGAGAGAGAGAGAGAGAGAGAGAGAGAGAGAGATAGAGAGAGAGAGAGAGAGA
>JBBJLR010000013.1:5088914-5106316 GCA_037577145.1 Brachypetersius gabonensis | reverse complement strand
GTGTGTGTGTGTGTGTGTGTGTGTGTGTGTGTGTGTGTGTGTGTGTGTGTGTGTGTGTGTGTGTGTTTGTTTTTATATATTTCCTTTGTAGTATAACCACCAAAAACAGGGAGAACGAACAGTGTGGGCAAAGTTATCCTGACATTGTAAAGTGTCACTAATTTTTTACGTGTCATTTTTTTTAAAACTGAAAAGGCAAAGTGATGTCATTTTTGTTGGATCACTGAGGTTTAGACTGGTGTATTTATGTTAGAGATAGGCAAAGAAAATTCTCATTAAATTCAAATGGCACCTGTCAAAAGGCAGACTATACTAGTCAACAAGTGAGCAGACTATTCTAAATGTTGATGTTTAGGAAGCAGGAAAAATAGGCAAGTGTAAGTATCTGAATGACAATTATGACATATGGCCAAATGGCAATGGCTACACAGCTGAGTCAGAGCCCCTCCAAACAACATGGTCTTCCCGGTATGTAGTTGTTAGTACCTACCAAAAGTGGTCCAAGGAAGGGCAGCTGGTGAACTGGCGACAGGGTCATGGGTGCCCGAGGCTCTTTGATGCACTTTGGGAGTGCAGGCAAGGCTGCCCTGTCTGGTCTAATCCCACAGAAGAGCTACTGTAGCATAAACCGCTGAAAGATTTAAAGGTGTGAGAACACACAGTTGCATATAGGGGTGGTATAGCTGCAGAACCGGTCAGAGTACCCATACCATGGACAAGTGACCATTATACCTGGATAACCAAGGTGGCCTGGTCTGATGAATCATGTTTTCTTCCACTGCCCACACCTGGGCAGTGTTCTGATGAAAATAACGTGGTTTCTGGCATTCATATGGATATTACTTTGACACATATCTACCTAAACATTATGACAGACCAAGTACATCCCTTTATCTCTATTCATTTGAGCATGGACAAATAAGTCTAATCAATGATGGACAAATAAGTCTAGTCTAATACACATGAGATATATTCTTATTACAAATCTATTTATACATATTACACATGGGGAAAATGATTGATATATAAATTACATGTGACATATAGGTACTATATATATATATATATATACAAATAAATATAATACCTATGGAGAAATGATAAGACATCGATGACATCACAGTCTTGTATATGTATTGTGTTGTTCCCACATTCTGTGTCAGCAAATCATTATGCATGACTATGTCGCCTAGACCCATTTTAATTATCAAAAGCATAATTAAAGTATTTTAAAAATGTGTTTGGCCTTGTCTTCAGGCATTTGATAAGGAAAGAGCGAGATAAAGAGAGAGGGTGAAAGAGATGTAGTTAGACTGACAGGCAGACAGGCTTAAAATCTCACTTGCCCAGAGCAATGTCTCAGGTGTCAGGTTCTATTTGAACCATCAGTGTGTATCTGTCAGATGCTCCTGAGGTAAACAGGTGTTTTTTTTGAGGGGGGGGGGGGTTGTGGGGGATGATTGCTTTAATTAGCATCTATCAAACCGAGATGAAGTGTTATCTCTGGATGCTCATTTAAACAGTAAGCACTCCAAGTGAGTAAAATGATCAGAGTTTAAGTGAGCCAGGAGTTGAATTCATAAAGGATCTCTGAATATTGTTGTTCATGATGGAGCAGGGCTTACAGTTTAAAGAAATATTGCAGATTTTTTTCACCGTCATCTCTGTGTGCAGCATCTGTTTTTACATTCGTTCTTGGAGTTTAATTGCATTATGTTCTGATGGTAGCAATCTGGGCTATTTCACACCTCTCATTTAAGAGCTTTTTCATTTAATTTTTTACGAAAAGGGGTCCCAAAAAGAGACAAATAGAGCCTGACAGAATTTAGTTCCTGCTGATAGATACTAAATGTACTAAAAAACACCAGCGCAGTGATTGTGATTGTCTGCAGACAGCAGAAAGTGACAAGTATGTCATGGGTTTGTGTTTTATGTGTGTGTGTGTGTGTGTGTGTGTTTGTGTGTGTGTGTGTGTGTGTGTGTGTAGATGGCCTAGACTCCTGCCCATTCTGGACCCGGACTACGCGTGTAGAGAGATTGTAGACGCCGTTCGAAGAGATAAAGTCTTACTGTGTCTTCCTCGCAGCATCTATCTGTACATCGCTTTGAAGAAGTAAGTTACACTAAACTTCTCAGGGGAATGGGACAGTTGGGCATTAATGACTCCAGATTTTTTCAAGCCGACTAGTCGGTCAGCAAAGTCGAAGTCAAGTCGACTAGTCATTCGATGACGTCATCACACCCTCAGAGGAGGAACACAGGCTTCCAACACTGAGCAACGTTTATTGAAGTTCTCTGTAACATTAACAGTCAACATGACAATAAAACAAAACAAAACAAAAGCTGATACCTTGAATTTTCTGGTAAATTTAAGTGTAGAACAGAGTGGGAACAGTTTAAGCCAAGGCAGGACAACTCCCTGCAGTACTAGCGTTAGCCATGTTAGCGAGTGGTGCATTTCAGATGCAGAACGGTACTGTTACTGTACTTTAACACTGTACTTGCAGATTGTGCAGGTCATCGTGCTGTTTGTGTGTCTAGAGTGAAGTATCTTTGCACATGTGGTATATTTCTGTCTTCTCTGCTGCATGTCTCTGGTCTTGTTGTGATCTTGTCTTTAGATTCCCCTCATGCCAACGCACTGCCCCTTTTATAATAATTGGTTAAACCAAGGCACGTGTGTCAGGCTAAGCCAATCAAAAGCACTGCATATACAAGCGAGGACACAGAGATAGAGGAAAATAAAAACAGGACTAATCGAATTCTTTCAAGGAGCATCGACTCGTGCCTCTGTAGTCGACAAGTCGAATTTTGTTTTAATACCCTAGTAGACAGATATATAGAATAGGGCTGCAACTTTCAAATGTTTTTGGAATCAAGTATTCTGTCGATTTTTTCATCGATTAATCGAGTAATTGGCTGTTATTCCTCACCAAAAAATGTTTTTTATTCAAACTCAACACTTTTATTAGATCTAAACTTAGAACCTTTGGCTTATTGCCTCCAGAACTAAGCCCATTTAATAAACCTTTCTGGGAAACATTTATGATGGACATGAAAAAAAACTATGAAATACAACTTCACAAACATACAACATTATTTTAATAAAAAAAGGGAAAAAGATGGTGTACCCCCTTCTATAGTCCATCTAAGAATAAAGAGTAAATAACAAAAAGTATAAAGGTACAAAATAGTAAAAAGAAAATATAAATTCAACTATTACTAATAATCCAACTTAAACACTAGAGTTCAGTTTCCAGTTGTATCCAGATAAGGTACGTAGGTAGAGTAGAATGTTTGTGTTTGTGCAATGTTATGTACAAGATAGTGAGTGCTTGTCTTACAAAGCGGGAGTGATACGATAATAGATGGACTTTTGTGACGAATTAAACGAAGCTTTGAGGCAAAGAATTTACCTCGAACAGTTTTTGTAATCAAATAATTCGAGTTACTCGAATAATCGTTTCAGCTCTTATATAGAATACATGGACAAAGAGTGAAGGCAAGCACAGATCCTGTAAGATTATTATCATGTTTCTGCAGATCTTTGTCCTAAATTTCTGTTTATTTACTTGGCTTAACAGACTTGAGGAAAGTCAAACATAAAATATTAGAGGTGCCCTAAATTATTTTCACTTTTGATCAGAAGTGCCTGAACCCATTTTTTAAATATAATGCTGCCCTTCAAATGTCTGAGGACACCTTGCTGTCATGTCGTCTGAAGGGGAAAGACACAGCCGCACGCCACTGAGTTCCAGAGAGACAGTTTTATTTGTAAAACAAGCACTTAAAGTCCAACACAATAACACAGGAACCCCTGTGTTGTCCCTTCCGAGGAGTCTTCCCTCTCCTTGGTACTTTTTCCCTTCGTTAACTTAACCAGTCCACCTCTGTCTCTCGCGAGGACACAGAACCCCTTGTCCGTCCTCTGTACGATTTCCAGACCTCGCTTTTCAAGCACCGGACTTGCTCGTCGTGACTCGTCACTCCTGCTAGAACACAGAGAAGAGAGAGAGAGAGGGAGAGAGCGCAAGATGGAACAAGCTGTCTGGAAACGTGCCACTCGTCTTTAAACAGCTGCTTCTCTTCGCCGCTCGCTGTGAAGCAGACCGGTCTCCCCCTAGCCACTTCGCCTAGACAGGATGAGATTTCCACACACACACACACACACACACAGTCCCACTCGTCTTGCACCCGACTCTCACCAGCACAGCTCGAACCACAAGGCAATACTGTTTCTGAGTCCACTGACTCTACATACAAGATATGGTTTCTTTGACTCTACTACACTTTCACATTCCCTTCAGCTCACAGACTCAGACTCACAACCGATGTTGAATGTCGGTGACCACGCGCCGTGGTTCTGGTTCAGCCAGGATTTAAACTTTCACTCAGGCAATCACCCGTCTCACTCACTCAGCTCCTGACAAGCTCAGCTGTTTCCAATCTCCCACTCACGCGCACACACACACACACCGCCTTCTAACCATACACACCTGCTGCCAGTTGCACACACATTCACTCACCTCCTGTCCAGAGCCCTAACTTAGAATTCAGGTGAACTGCTTCTCCTCACATGAGTCGAAGGTTCGCCAGACGTCACACTTGGTTTCTTTTCAAATGTGACATTTGTTTTTAGTTAACCAAGCAAAACTGAACACAAAGCTTTTGTTGACAGCTGTGTACTAATTTTTTGGGTATATAAAAAAAAACAGCTTCATGATCACCAGAACGTCTTCCTTGGTAATGAAGAGCAGGATTTGTCTGTATAGAGAGCTGTCAGTTTTCTGTAACAAACTGCTGTTAAAAGCACATACTGACAGTCTTTAGGTCCAAAGCTAGAAGAGTGCCATTATTACAAGCAGATAAAATGTGTGAGGTTTTATTATTCTCAAGGTAATGACTTCAGTCAGCAGTTATGAAAGATGACAATTGAAAAAACCCTGGAGGATAATAAGGCAACAATACAGATTTAATTTGAGCTTCTTAATTTCTATGCTGCATTGAAACTGTTACATCTTTAATTTAAATGGTATTGCAAAATGAAAGTAATAGTCTTCTAAGGATAGCCCCAAGCAACACTGGTGTGCCTGATTAAACCCTGGCACAAAACACACTACCATCCTCTCTATTTATCAATAACATGCATCTAATATGGTAAGTGTCACTCATTGGTCAAATGACCAACGAGTGTATTTCATGGGGTGTTTCCTTGATGTCGTACAGTCTACAGTATATAAGACACCTTAAACATATTTTTATTTCACAGTTTTGGCTCCTTTCTCCTCAATGCACTTGTATAATTCCATCAATTACACCTGATTCAAGGGTGGATAAGCTTTTTCTTTTTTTAGCTGTACCTGGTTGTACTGACTGACAATACAGGATTAAATTGTGTACATAAATGTGCACTATTTTATGTGTATATGGGTGATATGCATATGTGTGGGATCACTGTGCTGTTAATGCTCCAAGCTCTTTGAACTCTAAGGTAAATGTGCCAGCATTTAAGATTTTAATTAGCGACAACACAGCTTATGCCGCAGCTATGATGAGGCCATGATGCCATAATGGATAAACCACTTACAAGCCTGACTGATCAGCTGCCAGATTTCTGCTGCATTGTTCCCTGCCAGTGTGTGGAGGAGTGTTTGATCATACTGCTCTTGCTCTGTGTGTGTGACTGAGTGAAGAGTTTATCCCTTTAGATCTACTGCTACCGCCATTATAGGAGTCCATCTACTTACTACCACAATTGTAATCATCAGAAACCACAACACACTTTTCTAAACCAGTTGTTCATGCTGATTTCAGATCAGTTTTTTTCATTCACATCAACTTTTTGAATTATGAGTAATATTAGATTTGCAATAGACTTGCATGCGTTTTTTATTACACCGCAAGCACCAATCAAGTAACTGTTTCAATATTTTCTGGGCGAAGTCAGACAGGCCACACTAGATATAATGATCAGTGTCAGTCAGCTACCACTGTTTCTTCAAAAACGCTAAGCATGAT
Source organism: Brachypetersius gabonensis (assembly GCA_037577145.1). Classification (NCBI taxonomy): domain Eukaryota; kingdom Metazoa; phylum Chordata; class Actinopteri; order Characiformes; family Alestidae; genus Brachypetersius; species Brachypetersius gabonensis. The sequence goes on along the minus strand of JBBJLR010000013.1, from coordinate 5,100,298 downwards.
TATTATATGCTGATTATACCAACTATCATGTAATATAGAGCTAGCTTCATTACAGAAACTGTATATGTGGGAAAAACTAAACATAGATTTGAAATCAGCATGAAAAACACAACAAAACCCACATAAACATATCTCTGATGATTTTGTCTTGTTGACCTGTGTTGTTTTGTCTTAAAGATGTGGTCTGGCACCATCACCAAAATGATGAGCTTTAAGCATTTGCTCCTAATGTCTGGTTGCCAGAAATGTGTTTTTATGTAAACAAACTCACATTCAGACATTAGTTGATCAAGGTACACTTATTTCACAACACGTTTCTTATTCAGGTGTGTCATGAAGTGCAACTAAGCAACAGCTATAGCTGTTTAAAAGATTCCAATTATGTAATAAAATGTACTTATCTTTAAAGTGCAGATTTCTGATTGTACAGGTTAAAGTCTAAAGGGCATCCTGCACACACACACAGATTTATCTTCACTACAAGAACTGATGTAAATTTACCGATGTGCATAGTAAATGTTTTTTTTTATCTACTCTAAATATATGTTTGGATGCTTTTATGTTTTGAAAATGGTGTTTTGTGTTTTGGTAACTGCTTCATCCTGTAATGTAATAACCAGAGATTTGGATATTGCTGTCTTTGGCTTTTTAATGACTGGTGTAAGTGTTTGTAACTGCTGTTATGTTCAGTTCCTGGTGTGATTGATAAACAGTAGGCTACTATGCTGTTGTGGAACATTGCTGTAATTTTACACTCCTTGTGTTTGTCGGTTACTGCTATTTTATTATGTTTGTTTCTTGGTTTGTTTTTGCGTTAATCATTTTTCCCTCTTGTTTTCCTCTCTCTCTCTCTCTCTCTCTCTCTCAGTATTTTGCCAGTGAAAACAGCACTGCTGCTTGGTGAATATCTGGGAACGTTTGACTTCATGGCCACGTTTAAAGGTCATAGCAATAGCGACTGAGTGTGTCAACAGAAGACTGAGCACATCCAGGATCCAAGAAGAGATTCTTAAGGAGGACTAATGGGATCTGATGCTAGTACTGTAGAGACAAAATGTACAAAAGACAAATGAAAACTAGGAAGAATGTCCAATTTAAACGACTATGCAAGTGAATAGCAATCAGAGGTATTAAGTTAAAACCATTCTCAGTTGTGATTTCGTCATACAATTGTATTGTTCCCGAAGCTTTAAGTCACCACAGTAAATAATATGGCTTAAAAATATTACTGGAAGGGATGCAGTTTTATCATGTATTCTCATAATGACCGTGTTATAACATATCTAGAACGGTACTGCCTGTTTTTATACAACTACTCAAGGTTTTAATCGCTATCTTAGGCACAAGCTGTAACTGTTATGTCTGTATGAAATGACTCTTTATGAAAGAAACACGCTGTCTGCATGAATGTGCCTTGACTGAACCCTGTATGGCATCTATTAAAAAATGATGTCCCTAAATGTTTTTTTTTTATTTATTTCTTTGAAAAATGTTTCCAATACAAGTTGGTCTTGTGTGTATGATTTGACTTTATTTCAGATGTTTATTCTATAATACCTCTTTAATACTGAATATTGTTGACTGTATACAGTTTTTGCTTCACACAAACTGGCCTGAACTGCCTCTCATTTCACTGATGGACTAATAATGAATTATTGATCGATTGGAAATATTACATTTATGATGATTTGACAGTATTTCAATCAAACCTCACTTGATCTTCTATTATACCTATAAACACATGATTTTATCACAGCCTATTACTATTTAAAAGCTATTTCAGTGATTGCTCATTTGCTCACAGCATGGTATGTCACAATAACAACGAGGAGGCATGGGGTGTTACAGTTGCTTTTCATCTGAACCACCACTGACACAATAAAACATCACAGTATCTGCAAAAAGACGGCCTTCTTCTTTCCACCCCTCCAGAAAATGGAATTTGAAAACGATCAGAATGTGTTTCACCGCAGCTTGCATCTTAACTTGCAACACGACCGCACCCCTCGACTCTTCTCAGGAAGGTAGATCTCCTAAGTTGCTCACCACTGCACGAGAAAATTTTGTTAAATTCTCAAACTTCTAACAAAATCAGACTTAAAATGTGTTCAAATCTAGAGAACCCAATCAACCAAACCATACAAGCATGCACAAAACACAATAAAGTGGCGCAGCATTAAATGCTTTTCCTGCTGAAGGGTTTTTAATCTCAGCTCTCAGTAACCAGTAAAACCCCCTTAAGCAGAGGAACTTTCCAAAAAAAACATTGATAGAAAGGGTGAGGTTTAATGAATACAACAGTATGACCAACATTTAATTATTATCCAGTTGATTCAACTTTCTAACCCTGATTATCCTTCGCATCAAACTAATAACTGTAGAGCTTCACATGCCCATGAAGATTTAATACTAGACAACTTTGATTAATACATGAATGAAAAACTGCAGCTGGTTGTGGGTTCTTAATAAAATTTGTTTTATTGGGTTCTCTTTATCTCCCGTTCTGGTGTGAAGATTTCATCACAGTTCCGTTTATATGGACATTTAGTGAATTCTAAAAGATTCACAAAGTTTCTAGCACGTACACACAGTACTGTGCAAATGTTTCAGGCACCCAAGAATACCAAGCCATTGTTTATTTGTCCAGAAAATGAAAAACACTAACATTAGAATAAAAAGTAAAATGAATGCAGTATGTAGTGTTTGTTAGTGCTTTGCTTATCAATTTCCAAACTCGTGCCTGTCCACTTAGCAACAGTTGGCTGTATTGAGAAAAGGTGTTACTGAAGCTCTTGTGTTCATGCATATTTGAATTGCTCAGTACGATAATTACTACTGAATCACACAAAGACACCTACAGGGTGGGAACCGCTGGAACTGCACTGAGATCAATCAAGCGCGACTTACTGAATCTACTACTGCACAAACACATGTAGATTTTTATCGCCATCATGTGGCCAATAAAGGACCTGCAAGCCTTTACAGCCCGCAAATACGCAAAATATACACAATAATTCTTTTTTAAGCACAAACTGTTAATCCTCCAAGGACAATTCTGGTCCTATGCATCTTAAATGTCATTGAAACTACCTTCAAATGTTGTCAGGGACATGTATAACCACACAACACTAGATTATATAAATAGTTTTATAGTTTTTCAAGTAGGTTCCGGAGTGAAGACTTTTTAAAAACGGGTTTCAGAGTATGTGTGTGTGTGTGTGTGTGTGTGTGTGTGTGTGTGTGTGTATATATATAAATATGCGTGTAAGTATACTGAACATATTATACATATACACTCATAATAAAACTATATCTAAAATCCATTATCTGCTTTATATTAGAATGCATTTAAAAATTTATGTGTTTGTTTGCTTAAATCATTCTCATACCTTTCCTTGTGGAAGCCCAAAATTATAAAAACACCTATTCAGCTCAATCAATACTTCATTAGATTAAGTCAAGTGAGCTACTGATGGAGTTTCACAAACCCATGCAAAGGCTGGAAACATTCATGTGAAACTGAACATACGTCCTTCAAACCAGCTCACAAAACCTCACAAACTTTTCACAAAAACTTTTACAAACATTTTACTAAGTATTTTTTTCTAACAAATCTTGATGTTATTGAACCCTTTCTTGCTTGTATGCATTTACCTGAATGGTAACACAGGACAACGGGTCAAAATCATCAGAGATAAGTTTATCTGGGGTAGTGTTTCTCATGCCGATTTCAAATCTGTGTTTAGTTTTTCCCGCATGTACAGTTTTTGTGATGAAGCTAGTTCTATATTGCATGATAGTTGGCATAATTAGCATATAATAATCAGCGTTTTTGAAGAAACAGTGGTAGCCGACTGACACGGATCATTATATCTATGCCACAGTGTGGCCTGTCTGACTTCACACTGAAAATATCGAAAAAGTTACTTGATTGATGTCTTCGGTTTAATAAAAAATGCATGCCAAATCTAATATTACTCATAATTCAAAAAGTTGATGTGACAAAAAAACTGAAAGCAGATCTGAAATTAGCATGAAAAACTAGTTTACAAAAGAGTGTTGTGATTATTGATGATTACGAACGATTTGCACAGAGGGAGACCGATTGTATGCACTATGTATTGCAATGACAATTAAACCAATTGTACACATTTCATATTTCTTTTTTGATCTTTTATTAGCAATGGGTGGGCTTTTTCATTCACAAGCAATCATACAACACAAACTGAGCTCCACAAACACCAGGCTTCGGAGTAAATAAAGTCTTTAACCCTGCCTTTTGGAAGAATGCACTCCACCACACATACTGAACCTGAGAAACTATGAGTCCTCCAGTAATAAAAGTCAAGAACAGTGGAAGAGCACTCTGGGAAATTGAGTTCACTATGTGTCTGTGTGAGTTTCAGTAGGGCTTTCCTCCCAGAGCAGCTATCATTTCTTCTCTCTCTTTAGCTGTAGGCATGTCTGGCTTTATTCCATTACGCCTGCGTTCTAGCATTACATCGTGCTGGAAGAGAAACAGAGGCACATTAAACTACTACCCCAAAATAAGATCCATAAATAGAGACACACCGCATGTTCAACAGACCACACCTGTAATACAAACAGTTTAATAATATCAAAACATTTTTATTACTCAATAATAACAATAATACATGAATAAACAAATAAAGAAATCCACAACACTGCCTATTAGTAAAGAAGTGACTGAGAAAACACAATTATAATACTTTCGAAATTAGTATAAAATTCTTTTTATGTGACACCAGGCACATAGTTTGCAGATCTAACAAATATAGGTCAGCCAGCTTACGAGACCTAACAACTGTTTTGTTGATTAAAGTTTAGCTGTAAATGTCAGAGAAGATGGTTCCAACTGTGCAAAACCATGAAAGTGACTGGATGTAAGCCAAACAGTTTACTTTGTATATTCTCTGAAGTAAGAGAACCTCCCCTTGTTTAACATGCAAATTATATTCTTCCATTAGAAGGAAAATTAAAATGTTGATGAATCCAAACTCTAGCTTGTAAATCTCCATTGGGCTGCTCTGATTGGGCCAGAAATGTAGCAGTACTCACCCAGTATTTCCTGCAATTCTTATACTTCAAGAAGTATGCAGAGCACATGCTCTTATCATAGTTATATGCATCCAGACACTTTCGTGAACCATCACTTTCCTGCACATAAAACCAGAAATAATGCACATTACTAAAACAGGTGGGACTGCTTAACTCTTCAGATTTCTACCTGTAATGTTGGAAATAATCGAACAGAAGGACTCTTTGGAAAATACACCCCCTAGTGGTCTTATCTTCTCATGCACTTGTTGAATCATTGCTAGCTCCTGATGTGCACTTGTTCAAGTACCAGAGTGAAAGAATAAACATGCCTGCATAACACAGATCACAGAGTTTCCCCGCTAGTACAATAAAGACACAAAAGTAATGACTTTAAATATGGCGAAATTTTCTCACATCCACACTGTTAAAATCCACATAGTAAAAACTGCCCTTTCACTTTGTGGTGTTGGCATCTGAAGAGCATTTTGAGAAATGCATGACAAGGTTTTGTACACTAAAAGTTTTAAAGGCTTGAAAAGAAATCACACTCTATACTGTCAACATGAACCACACGCTTTTGTCACACAAACTGACCTCAATGCAGGGGTTGCTGTCCACATTACGAACCTTTTGGACACTCGATTTGCTGTCCATCCTTCAGACACATCCGTCTGTCCTGGAATACCTGATAAGCATCACACCGCAAACAGTAAAATGCAAAATTCTGAACACGCTTGATCACAATCTGTTCAATTCAGCACATAAAGAGCATTAAAATGTGCAGAAGTGTGTTCTCTGAAGAGGAAATAAATAAAACATCAGTTGGGTGCTAATATTTTTCATACAACATATGACTTCTGCATATGACTGTTCATTGTGTATGTTTTAACATTTTAATTCTTTGCTTTTCAGTTTATTTCAGAAACCAACATCAGCCTGACAGATCATCAATGCTTCAAAAAAGGACAAATATATACATTTTCAAATACATAAATTAATAATGATAAATCGAAAAGGATAGCGTTTCTCTATGTGGAAAGTGACCCAATTTGCAGAAAACACTAATGAGACAGAAGAGCTTCGGCGTGTAATACAATAATCATAGGCTAAATTTCCCACAATAATCACGCAGCTCCAGGGTGGGCGTGTTCTTGGTTTTCAACCCTGTGCTGACAGACTATATCTGGCAAATTTAGCAGTTCATTCATTCTGACCTTCAAATCCTACTTCCAGCAGCATGCTCCACAGACTAAGTGAGGGAGCTGGGGTATAGCTAACAGACAATAACACACAGGCAGCATCTGAGAAAACACTTTCAGATTAACAAATTCATACAGTGTCAGACCACCATTATTTTAGGTAGCTTGCCACTTAGCTAAATGTGTTAGCAGGAGCTTTCAGAAGCTCCAAGCTGGACTGTCAGAATGTCCCTCCAGCAGAAGAATGTAAACAACTAGCATTTTGCTAACCTTAGCATTAGTGTAAGACAATGTAAACAAACACAACTTACTGAAGAGTCCGGATAGAGGAGTGAGTGTAGTGTGTGTGCTCTTACATGCCGGAGTTGGAGACACCCTCATGTCAGAGTAAACGTCATTACGACACACACACACACACACACACACACACACACACACACACACGGCACAACCTAGTTAGCTGCCGTTCTGACAGACAGCTCGGTCGCCCAACAGGCGCCTATTCTGCGTAAACACCACGGCTGAGTGGCGTCTCCTCGGGCCACAGAGACGGGGCTCGGGGGGACTCTCAGTCCCACCCTCCCCGCTTAAACTGGGGGCTCAGTGAAGAGCGCCGGAGACTGACAGAAGCACCGGCGAGTCTGAAAATGTCGGATTTCAGTAGCTTTAGGCAGGGGCGGGTTAGACGCGAGAGTGGCAGCTGCTCCAACCAATCAGTAGCATGGAATGGGCGTGGTAAGCGAGTGGGTGTGGCCACGGCCGAGTTGGGCTGCACCGCAGCGCATAGCCTACACAATGGCTGCTGGAAAGAGGAGAAAGCAAACAATTTTCAGGCCCGCCGCGTCCAGCAAAAAATATGAGAAAAAAATTATTAAAAATTCGGAGAACAGCTGAAAGTCCGGAAAAACGCCCCAGAAAGGATGTTAAGGCTCCCACGGTAAGTTTGGCGCCGCTTGAGCAAACCGTTACTGCGTTCTTGAATTAAAATATCGGGGTTGTTCAAATTATGAGAGTGAGAGGGTGAAGCTAAAAGGGGGGGAGGAAAAAAAGTTTGTGTTAATCAGAGCCCAGGACGTGAGAGAGTGATAGAGAAAAAGCAGAGGAGAGAAAGAAGAGAAATGAAATAAACGCAAGGGGGGAAATGAATCTTAAATTGTGTTGTGAACTTCTTGTCGCCTTGCGCCGAATGCAGATGAACGTCAACAAACAGAGGAAGTGCCGGAGTTTTTAAAGAAAAAAAGGTTGAAAAGAGGAGAGAGAAAAAGTTTTGCAATTTAAGTTTTTCCTTAACGTCTTGCTGTCCTGTCTGTGAGTGTAATAAAAGTTCGGAACTGCGAGGACAGTGGCCGTGACGGAGACAAGCGCGATTTAAAAGTTTTGATTTGTTTATAAAGTGGATAAATAAGGGGAGAGAGGGATGAACGTGGAGCGGACGCTGCTGCAGGGACCGTGCTGTTCACGGTTTGACACTTTTCTGTGCGCGGACACGGCGAGGCAGCTGCGCTGTCCGGCCGGGGCGCGTGTAGGGGCGCCCGGCGTGCTTGGGGAGATCTGTCCGCGCTCGCACTGTGGAGGTGTGGAAGTGAGGCTCTCGGGGAGGCTGTGGAGGTGATAACGGCGCTTTTCCCGCGGAGTGCCGCAGGGAGGGGGTGCTGGTGGTGGTGGAGGAGGAGCAGGGGGGCTGCTTGTCAATATCGCAAACAACCAAAATGGAGGGAGAAAGTTTGAGGGGGGACTAATTGTGGCTCTGTCCTGAAAACGTGTGTCCGAGTGTCTCTCCCACCCCTCACTCCCACCACGCCGGTGAGACTCTGCCCAGCTCTACGCGGCCATGACTGTGTCAAAAGTTTCTGTGATTGAAGAAGAGGAGGGGGGGTTTCTTAAGAGCCCGTTGAGTGGTCAGTGGTGGTCGTGTGGTGAGTGTGTGTGTGTGTGTGTGTGTGTGTGTGTGTGTGAGGTTTAGCCTGTAGCTCGGTTGTCATATAAGCAGTGTGAACTTACTGGCCACATCAAGTATGATAAAGTGTCTCTCGCGCACCACCAGCTCCTGCACGTGAACGGCGAATGTGTGTTTAAATGCAAATCTGTGGTTTTCTACCAGCCCCATCGTGCAGTGTACTGCTTCTGTGAACGGATGAAAGGAGGAACACGTGTGGCCTGGCTGGGTGTTTGAAGAGGAGGGTGGGATGGAGGATTGGGGGTATAGTGGGGGCTGCTGATACCCCTCACCCCATCATCGGCACCCCTCAGTGTGTGAGTGTTTCTGCAGTGGCTGGGTTTAAAGTCGAGCTGCCGGTGGTGTGGGGGCTGTAGTCTTTAGGGGAAGGAGGAGGGGGGAATGAGGGGTTAAGTGTGTTGCGTGTTTTTTCCCTGTTTGTTTTGATGCTGCTCTTGTTTTACGTGCTTTTTCGGGACCGTGCGGTCTCCACGTGTTCGAGCCACCGAGCCCGAAGTTAGGCTTTTAAGAACTTTTTTATTTCACAGAAGTTATTTTACGAAACGCCCGAGTTTGGAGGAGGAGGGTGAGTTTGTTGGACAATAACGTGTTTTTGACCGTTAGCACTGAAACTCTTCGTTCGTTTTGTTTCATTTGTCTTTTACATTGGGTTTTGACAGGTTTCATGTAAAAACGTGTCAAAAAGGTGCATAATTTAATGAAAACAGTGTTAATAACGCAGGGTTGAGTTTCCAGTTTAAATATATTTCTATGTTGGTTTGCTGCATTTCAGTTTGAAAAAGAATTAAAATCTCCAAAAGTAAAAGGCATCTTTGCTGGTTTAAAATCCAGTGTTATTTTCTTGCTGATCTTTGTGTTTGTGGTGTTTTTTTTAAGTGTGCATGTTTTAAAAAACGTATATTTAGGAACTGGGTTTAAATCTTGACTTTTTAGTTAGTCTTAAAATTTATCCACTAAAATGAATCCCTCAGACATTTAAAGAAAAACAATGGTTGTTTTCGTAGTTGGTTTCTGTTGTTAGACACACTCACTTCTGACTATAAATATTTCATAAATATTTACAGTTTTTAGCTGATGATGGATTATTAAATTATTCTTCTAAAATGAGTCTACATCCTTCATAATGAACTTAACATGCAGCCTCTCTACCTAATTCCTTCTGTTTAACCAGCAAAATATCTTAATAGGATACTTATTACACATAGTAGGATTATTATTATACAGTCCTTGAAAAAAACTTGAAAATAAATGTTTTATTGGTAATTCAAGTAGTGGTTTCGCAGAATTAATGGATTAATATTTATTTGCAAATTTAAAGGATTTACATCATATAATTTGTGTTGATATTTCCACAATTTCATTAGTAGGAAATATTTTATCTTTTATTTAATGAGTAGCACTTAAAAAGCAGTAATATCAACAATACAAAATTTTAACTTGCTGTTTTTATTTTAAGCCTGAAATACTGTACAAGAGTCACAACTGAACTGCAGAAAGTCAGCAAAGTCAGCAGGGATGCTGCTGAATTCAGACACAACTCATAAATAACTGCAGAGACAGAGTGAAATATCACAGAAACTCTTAAACAGAAAGTTTCTCTTAAGAATCTTTCAATTGATGTTTCTTAATAGAATCATTCTGTAAAAGAACTGTAAATGTGAGGGACCTTTCTGAAGCTTTAAAAACCTTTAAATAATGGAAAGGTTCTGTACCAATTCAACTTTGTTTCTTTAAAGAGTGAGTGATAGATTTATAGATGAATACACAAATGATAAAGCAGACTAAGGTGTTAGATGCAGATATAAAAAAATCTTTTTTTGCACATTAAAATATAATTTTATGTCTTGAGGAGGTTCTTCCTCATTTGTTTTCTTCCGTACAACATAAAAAGTCACATTAACCTATTAGTCAATTACTAGTGGTTTCATGGAATCAAAAATAAGAATCTTGCTGACTACATGCTAGACTACATACCTTTTACATTTCTGCACATTTTCTTAGCTTAATTAACAGTTTATTATGTGTAGAACATGCATAACTTTGTTTTGTTCTTTTTAAAAAGTGATTAATTTGGCAGTGTGGAATCCCAGAATTCCTCCTAGTGAATGCATTATTTAGTGAATAGATTAAAATAAACTATATAAACTATATATAAATCCAGACAAACTCATCATTACTCAACAGCCCATGAGTTAACAGAAAGGAGTGTTTTTAATATGCTGGGCAGCAGTTAGTGAAGGACACTTCAGGGTAGTATCCGGGAAATATGAAGAAAATGTAGAGTTTGCAGTTGTTTGCTCATCAGACTGTATGTCCGTTCTCCTTGAGGTTAGCCGTGCCACCTGGTGTTATACTGTACCAACGGAGCATGGACCGCTTAATACATAGAATATAATTAATCTCTTTCCCGTGGGGTTGCAAATAGCTGCAACAGGCTGTCGAAGCCTGAAAGCCGCTTGCTATAAGCTGGCCACGTTTTAGTGTCTGATCTCTGTAATATCATGCTCAAGACTGCTACCTCTATCTGTCCTCTGCCTGTTTATTAGTAGCCTCAAACACTGGTCTGCCAAGGTCTGCCCACACGTTACTGAGATCTTGGTGACTCCTGTCATTTCACGGCTGTGATCTGGCCTGCCACTTTAACGCAGCATTCTGTATTCCTGTGGTTTCCTGTATTCCAGAGTATATGTACCAGATTATATGCTATGAACTTCATACTGGCTTCTGTATGCTAAGAAAAGCTCACATTTGTGCCATCAAGGTTGCTTCCTAATTTGGACTTGATGCAGGATAAACACTGATGTGTGTCAAAAAATGTGTAATTTAAAATCGATGTTACTGCAAGTACCTCGCTTCTCGCAGGTCATGCGCTGCAGGTTTTTGCCTAATGTTTTGTACATTACTTGTGCAAAATTATTTCTTCAATCATATGTGCAATAAAAGAAAACAAAAACCATGTTCCCAGAACCTGACATCTACAAACAATTCAGCTACAAGCAGCCTGAGTTCCACCTCTTCCCCCTGAAACGTTCTGTAACAGATAAAGGGGCTAGTTGTAAAAGTCTGATGCCGCTGAATGCAGTTAATGCAGTTCATATGGTCAATGAAAATTGTCAACTGTGGCAAATTTACTTCTGAAAATAAAGCAATAAATTTTACTTGTATGT
>JBBJLR010000013.1:5071267-5081842 GCA_037577145.1 Brachypetersius gabonensis | reverse complement strand
TGTGTGTGTGTGTGTGTGTGTGTGTGTGTGTGTGTGTGTGTGTGTGTGTGTGTGTGTGTGTGTGTGTGTATTTGTAATGAGAACTTGCTGCTGCAGCCTGCATTTCCTTTCGTCTCCTCCAGATGACATCATCCAAAGAGAAAGTTATTTATTGGCTGGCTGGGTGAGCCAGGCGTGTTGTAGAAGGTGAACGGCTGGCTGTTAGCGTGTGTGTCTGAGAGAGCGAGAGAGCAGGAGAGAGAGAGAGAGAGGGAGAGAGAGATTGTGTGTCTGTGTGCATTCAGACGACCTTTGCTGCTATGTGAGGAGAGGAGAGATTCGGTCCAGTGTTAATACTGTCCACAGTACTGAGCTCAATAAACATACCAGAAGGACTCACTTTACCAGGCAAATTTTCTGTCTCTGTTTTTGAACATATACAAGAATGTCTTAAATACAGGTGAGTGTAATTGGCAAAAAAAACACTAGGTATCTCAGCGTGACCCATTTTCTCACTAGCAGGATTCGAGAGCTAAATCATAGCCCTTTGTAATCTCTTAAAATGTTTTTTTTTTGTTAGAGGTTTTGTTAGAATTAGCAAAACCATGATACGGTTAAATAGCACTCACGATAACATCATGGGAATGGGAGTGGTTTTATTACAATCTGTTTTTTAAAAGGAATATTGTAAGTAATATTTTCTGATTGCCAGATGAACGTCCCATTAAACGTGACTTGCAGGGGATATTTCAGATTTTTCACATGGGGTGAATGAATGTTAACTAAAATACATTTTTTATAACCTATAATGGATTCATTATTACATGTTTTAAGTGTGAAACGTTTAATGAATTCACACATTGATGCATAAATAAAACATTTTCTGAAGTATGCAATAATTATCAGGAAAACGTGTCACTGGAGAGTGCTTGTAAAGGCAAAAATGGTGTTTTCCATGTGTATGCATATTAATCTGAAACAAATAGGTTGTAGTTTGTATTTATAACCATAATATCCATGGGATGCAAACAGCAGAGAAACCACGCAATAATTTAAAACATATTCTGTAGAATTACGTTGTCTTTGTTCCTCTGTGTGATTGTGCAGTTGTAGCATACGCGGTTTCCTCCAGGATCAAAATAGATTTTTTGATTCAGAAACACAAATGCATCCCCAGAGTTGAGTAATAACTAGTAAATATTAATAATAAATAGATACTTCAACTCTGTTATATGTATTGTTTTTATGGATGTGTAACTTCTAAGTATTTATATATTAAATATGCAGTAGTAATTACTTTTTATTTAGTTACACTTAAACAATTAACATTTAGTTATCTATTTTACTCATTATTTCTTATTATAAAAATATTGGTTTAAAACTCATATTGCTTTATGACTGATCATACCTCCCAGTCATAAAGCAGTCATGTTTATTATCAAAGAAAAAAGAAACAGAACAAAATAAACTTCCATTACCTTTGGTGATGCTGGATGTACTAGTTCTACAGATTACTAAAAGTTAGAGTTTTTTTTGTTATTATTTTAACTTTTTCTCAACTTGTGTTCAGAAAGGTGCTTTCACTTTAACTCAAGTCATAATTTCACAGAAGGAATAATAATTCCACTTGACAAGAGGTTAAAGCTAATTTACACATCTCTATAAACTGCTGTTTTTCAGAAAATAGATTCAACAAACATACATTTTGATAAATTGGGACAATAAATGGGACAATTTGATAGTATAAACAAACAATGAAGTAATAATATAATGGGTTTTGTAACCGAAGTTTACGCAGTTACTAAAGCTCTCTATAGCTTTTTTTGTACATGCAGTTGTACTGATGTCTAGAATTGACTGAAAAGTATATTGTGATGAAATTTACTAATATCATCTAAATGCTTACATTTAATTATGAACAACAGAAAGTAAACTGTATAGATATCAAAGTTGAATAATAGATGATCATATATTTATCATAATTTGAGTTAATTAACATTGAACAAAATAGAAAATATGGAGATGGAAAGAAAACTAGTGATAAAACATAAATCATGCAAAAGATCATTTAAAGAAGAAATGAAAATGAATTGAAAAACTGTAACACATGGTTTATTTTGTATTTAAGGAAATAGATAATGGTGGAAGGATGTTGGAGCGGGTTGCAGAAGTAGATAAATGTGTGTTTGGTCATTTTAAAAACTCTTCAAACTCTTTGCGAAGTCCACAAAAGAAAACAAATGAATAAAACTGATACCTTTTGCTGAATTGGGAATGATTTGAGAAAGTGACAGTCATGTTAATGTGGTTTAAATTATGAATTGGGGAATAAAAACTAAAAGGGATATATTTCCCTCCATTTTTTATCATTAGCATCTTACCAGGTTTTTTTTACTGAAGAAGCAACGTCTTTAAATGTCAAAATGTCCAAAAGGCACATCAAATAATTTTTTAAAATAAAATGTAGTAATAAGGATTCTTTAAAACAGACAAGACAGCTTTAAAACACATTAAAAATGAAAAGAATTACATAATTGTACACTTTTATAAATCAGCTAGTTCATTCACTTTCCACCATTTTTTGAAAAGTGAAAATGAAACCCTTGTTTTTATCCAAGAATGCGTAAAATTAAAAAGAGGTGTAATACACTTAGAACTAAAATGTGAGGCAGAGGGAAACCAATGTCACAAAACTAAATGAAGAATAATGAAAAAATATACAAAAAATTAGGAATAGAAAGCTACTTCCTTCTTATAAGACTGAGAACAACCAAAAAAAGAATAAATATCATGTCGATTGAAAAAACAGAACTCTGTTGTTTAGTCCACTTCTAAAGCAAAGTTTTTATGCTGGGTTTTTAAGTGTTTAAGGCTGTTCCTTCATGTTCGCACAAATATACTTCTGTAAAAGCGGTTTTAAATAAAAGCAGTTTGTTAAATATTTTGTAATAAAAATTTAAGTGAACTTATAGGGTTTGTGAGCTTACTAAGGGTTGACCCAACATGCTTTGTTACGCAGGAAATTGGCTTAAAACTACAAAATCTCCCACTTTTTCCCTTCAAGACATTCCAGTTATGCTGCTGTTGGCAACTGTTTATCTAAATAGTAAAAGTAGTTCATTTACTTGATAAATTTACAGCACAAGATGTTTCTGTGCATTCCTGAAACCAGTGATGTTTTTGTATAAAATTGTATTTCTAAAAAGACAACAGCTGCCAGGGGCTGCCCTAAAACGGCTAAGGCTTACTAATACTTTTATAGGTGAGATCAGCAAAATTAAGAAACTATTGTTCACTGCTGATTTTGCAAAACATAGATCTAGCTATGCATGATTCTGGTCATCCTTACTGATCAGTAACCACTGTTTTTTTCCCCTTTTTCTGTACAATATTGTTGATGTGACTCCAGACATCAAAGATCTCATCTTTCTTTTGTGCATTCACAAATTAAACAACCTCTCCATCCCCCACAAAATGCTTTTCAGATCATTCTGATAGTGGTTAGGGCCATCTAAAAATCTAAAATGGAGATCACCCCCAAACAAGCTACACTAGGACCCAGTTTTATTCATTTGTTTACTTTTGTTGACTTTGCAAAGAGCTTTTTCATAAGACCAAACAAAACGTATGTTACCAAACACACCTTTGTATACCTCTGCAATCCCCTGCAAAAAGTTCTCCCGCCACTATCTATGTTATTTTGAACAAAACATTGAGCTAATTCTAGCACTGTTTATACCCTAAAATCTAAGATGGAAGGTCTTGGTAGAAAAATAGCTTTAAAACTATTTTAAAAAAAAACTTGCCTGAAAATATAAAAAGTGTCTTTCTGTACTTTGTTACTTCAGTTTTTCCCATTAATCAAACATTCTCCCACCACTATCTATTGCATTTCATACAAATTAAAGTCAGAAAATTCTGAAAAAAGCAAACAAAACAACTCAAACTGATATTCAGCTAATTCTGTCAGCGGTTATGCCCTAAAATATAACGAGAAAAGTCTTGAAACAAAAAAAGTCGCTTTAAAAACCGACAAAAATGCGTTGACTGTTTACACTTTGTTCCTTCATTTCCCCCCCATTAATATGGAGTTTAATCACTGGTTTATCCGTGAGACTGTACTTACACTGTTGAGGAGCTTCTACTGGAGTCCACAACACACTCAACATCTGAGGACCCTTAACCTGCGGAAACTGCTGTCCGGATCAAAGAAATTATGTATGAATGAAAAAAACACACAAGTAAATTAATCACGTAGTTTCTTTTCTCAGTGAACGATGGGAAACACATTTCCAAACCAGAGTAAATTTCTCACGGCTGACTCCAATTGCTGCCAGCGACGCCCCCACGTCTCCAGGGAAGCCATTTTGTTTCTAACGTACAAACAAAAGTGTTGTGAAATTCCTTTAAAGGGCCCCAGAATACGACGCGGGGCACCCAGGGACCAGCCTTGTGTATGTGTACATACGCACAATATGGACAAAAGTATTGGGACGCCTGACCATTACACCAACAGGGACGTTAATGACACTGCATTCAAATACATAGACTTTAATATAGAGTTGGTCCCCGCTTTGCAGCAATAACAGCCTCCTCTCCTCTTGGAAAACTATCCACAAGATTTTGGATTTTGGCTGAGAAGGTCTGGCTCGCAATCTCCGTTCCAGATCATCCCAAAGGTGTTGGATGTGGTTGAGGTCAGGGCTCTGTATGGCCAATCACTTTTATTCAGAAATTCAATTAGTGTCCCAATACTTTGGTGTATGTATGTATATTAAATAATAGTATGTGTATATTAAATATTTTAAATACAAGTATAAGTATTCTTGAGAAGTCAACAGACTACAGCCCCTGACAAAACCCGAATTCCGGTAGTATATAACTAGCCAAGATTGGGCTAAATAAAGGCTAAACAAAAAACAGTGTTTATGTATGTGTTTATATTAAACGTTTGGCATGTTTGTTTACATAAATCGTCAGTAAACGGCAGCTCTTGTGGCTTTAGAGAAAGGGGACGTGAGGGCTCGTTCCAAATGGCTTTAATGTTATAGTCCTTCTCCCTTACACCCTACGGAGTCTGACTGAAGGGGACGCTACCCGTATGGGTAGGGCGTAGGGCGTAGGGCGTAGGGCTCAGGCACCATTACATCTGAATAGAACGTACTTTATGAACCTTCGCATTTACCACGTGATCCATCTCCTCCCGCCTTTTCCTCTTTGATCTCATTGGTCGAGCGCGACAGTACCCGGATAGTGGAATATAAGCATGTGAGCAGGCCTCTGTTCCTTCTTTTCCTGAAGAACAGAGGAGAGCTAGAGCCTCCTGACTCACCGCTGTTCGCTTCTTACACACGAATAAGTCGGTCAGGAACACACAATCATGGTAAACCCCTTCTGCTCAGTTTATCGGTCATAGTATCTGTGTATGTGTAACTTAATGACACCCTGGAGCAGTTCGGGTATGTTTTATTAACACGTGTGGCACATGCTAGCTAGTCGGCTAGCTGAGATACACTGCCTAAGAAATCCTCTTGGTCCTTATTTTCCTGTTTAATTTCTTGCATAGTGGTTCTTGGTGGTCACTTGACTAGCTATGGTGGGTCATTCTGTTGTGATGTGTCAGAGGTTCGGGCTTTGTATGTTGTTTTTAATCTAGTTTGTCGCTACACCTATCTGATTGTCTAAAGAGGCCGTAAGAGTGAATGAAATTTGATGGTAGCCTTTGCGTAGTAGGGGTTCAGATGTGCACCATTTAGCCATGGCTTAAGGCCAATGTTATGTTGAGATTTACTAACAACCTTTAACCTATTAAAGTATCAAAAATGTAAAAAAAAAATCTCGTGGAAAGTTATTTCCACTCCCCTACAGTGCCCTCAATTTACCTCAGTGCCCTAAATATTATCCGGACCTAATGTGTGTAATGAGTGAAGCTTGATAGAAATTATTGTGGGAGCCCGGTTGTAGTAGGGGCTCAAATGTGACAGACGTGCAGGTTGTTTAGCCATCAGAAAATGTTTTGCCATGTCCTGTGAACTCAGGTAATCTTTCACTGTTGCAGGTGTAATTGTTCATTTATGGCCCTAATGCAGAGGGAAGTTTTTTGGAGATTATAAAATCTGGATATTACAGTGCCCTCAAGATCATTCAAAACAAATGTCTATAATGTGGCTTTTTTTGTTTATACGTTTAAAACTGACTGGAGTCAAATTGGCTCCAAAGAAGTCATGAAATATGTTCAGGACATGTTTTTGTCTACCCACTTTGCCCTAATCAATTACAAAAAGGTTTGGTCTGTCCAAATTCAGAATGGCTTATCAGTCTGTCCATAATTAATGACATTGCTAGTTTACCTCCGCTATTACCGAGGTTTACTCTGTGTAACCGAAGTACTGGACTGTTTTGGAAAACAAAGTATCTATTCAGTGAAGTGAAATGGCTAAAAGCAGCATGTTTAAGTACTATGCTATATTTATACTCTATTTCATTTGCAGGCATTCAAGGACAGTGGTAAAGCTCCCGTTGAGCCTGAGGTTGCCATTCACCGCATCCGGATCACACTCACCAGCCGCAATGTCAAGTCTCTTGAGAAGGGTCAGTACATGGACATACCTTTGTTTTTCTTAACTGTTCCCTGGCTATGAGGATGACAACTCTAGCATGATTGTCTGTGAATTATATAATACGCTATTCTGAGCCTTTATAACTCTGAAACTGTTTTGCCCCTAGATTTTCTTTTGTTCATGTGAAATTATGCCTTTGCAGTGTGTGCTGATCTGATCCGTGGTGCTAAGGAGAAGAGCCTTAAGGTGAAGGGGCCTGTGCGCATGCCTACCAAGGTAATTAATGTTCATGTCATTCTTTCAAAGGCATGTTTCTGCTTTCAGTTGGACTTGAGTCCAAAAAAAAGAGAAATCTGTATTGAGATGTAATATAAACTGCCAAGCTGCCTTCCAGCAATTTGTAGGCAGACATTGTGTACTACAGGGTTTCTCAAAGGTCAAAATCTAAATTGGGTCCCAATTTAGATTTGGTCAAAGGTCCAGGATGTCAAGTAATAAGCAAATCCCTTTTATGAAATTTGCTCGCAAAGTGTAACCAATCACTCACTAATCCACTCACTTGACAGTAAAGAGTAATATGCACTGTGGTTTAATGAAAAGATTTAACAATAATGCAGAACTCTGTGTGAATGCCCTTAGCGGACCTGCAGATGTGGATTTGAAGCCTGAGAATTGCTTCAGTTAATCTCAGGCCAAGATTGCCATAAATCTAAAATGTAAGTTTTAGAAAACCAAAAACTTATTGAAAGAGACACTTAATTGCATTGCGTCGATGCATTCCTAATGTGATGTGCAGACTGCTATTTGATACGGACTAGGGTCTGGACTTTGAGAATTGCTGGTGTACTAAAATGTTTTGAGGCTGAGCTCCTTGTGCAGAGTGGACACAACTTTAGCCACATTTTGTACTAATCATTTTATCAGGTACACTTGACTGGAATAAAATTACTGCTTATAGTCCATCTGTGAGTATAGTTTCAGTCCACCTCTATAGTAAAAGTGGATCATTAGGTTGTTGGAACATTCTCAGTCAAATTTGTTGATGACCAAGGCCTATGTGGTTACTGCACAGATTACTGCAAACAGTGTAGGACAATCATTTAGTTCAAACTGCAGTTGTCCTTGTAGCTTGTGTTCAAAATGTTTTAAATAGTTCTTGAAATATACATACACACATGTTGATTTTGACGCGGGTGGTTCTATGGACATTGGCAAATGTTCTGATTCAACCCTGTCTTGTTCTCAGACCCTGCGCATCACCACCCGTAAGACCCCTTGCGGAGAGGGTTCCAAAACCTGGGACAGGTTCCAGATGCGGATCCATAAGCGTCTCATTGACCTTCACAGCCCATCTGAGATCGTCAAGCAGATCACCAGCATCAGCATTGAGCCTGGAGTCGAGGTGGAGGTTACCATCGCAGATGCATAAACTGCTTTGATTTGCCAGATTGAACTGCTCTGATCAAACTCATGTCAGCGCAATAAAGAGAAAATTTGGATATAATGTGTTTGGTTCTTTTTCCTTTTTGTACACTGGAGAGTTTTACAAGGATGTCAATGTGCAAGAGTGACCCTCCAGACCCTTCTAGTAATACTGTCCTGCAAAAAAGAGCATACAATGTAAGAGCAACACTGAATTTGGCATTCGCTAATTAGTGGGGTTAGATATACTGCCAGAACTGTGCAGGACACTGAAGGTATGAAATACCAGGTTATAAATGTAACACTTAAATGTATGTTTTCCTTATTTTGCAAAACAAAGTGGATCATTTAATACTAGAACTCTCAAACACCTTTTTCTGAGTAAAAGTGCAGACTTGCATTTTGACAAGTTTCATCAAGAAATTGGTGCATCTTTCAGAACTTCGCTGATGGACTGACGTGAGAAATGTAAATAGAAGGTGCAAAGTGATTTACAAGTTGTGTAATTACAAGCTCCCTAAACACATTTAATGTAAAACTTAACAGCAAAAAATTTTTGCAATGCAACATGACATGAATCAAAATGTTTTGGCAAGAACAACGATTGAACTACCGTCTCTAAGCTGCAGTTTAAGACGATGTATATGCAAGCTTGGGCATCAGAGACCTTGTAATGTGGGGGTTGGGGCCACTGTTAGGAGTGTCTCGAACATGGGGGTGAGAGCGGAAGCATAATGTTTTCTTGGGGTTCTGATGATTATACTAATTTTTGTTCCGGCTCCCATGCATACAAGGCATCTTAAGCCACAATTATGACCTGGAAGTAACGATAGAATAACACCCCATTCACACAGTAAACTGCTACAGAGAACAATTTTAAGGGAGTTAGTCTTTCACAGGTAGGCCAGAAGTGTCTGGTTGAGCGAGACTGACCGGCTGGCGCTGGGATCAGGCTGTGCCCTATACAGATATATGTAATTCTGCATTGTTCATTTAACCCAATATTTAGTGTAATGGTGTTCTTTACCTCTCACAGATCATGTTTCAATGATAATTCACTTTTTTTTCATGAAAAATGCATTTTAAAGCTTTTTTCATGTACGTTGGATGGCTTGCAGACCTGGCACCTCTTCCTCTTCCTTTTTCCCTCTGCAGCAACCTAGAAAGATGATTACTATGGGTTTTTTGTACTGATCCCACGACACACTACATAATCTCACACAGACACACACACATGTGGTGTACAAGGTGAAGTCCCTTCCTGGATCTCCCTCACTGTAGCTGCAGCAGCTGGAATTCTTGGCAGGTGCTGCCTTCGTTGTATATGCGGTCCCACAAGTGCCTTCCCCAGCTCCTCAAGGAAGATGCGCCTCTTGTACAGCTTTGACTCGTTCAACTCAGGAAAGATCTCAGTACAAATGACAAACGCGTTGTAGGCTGATACATCAATCATGTTGTAAAAGATGACCAGCGTGCAGTCATTCGCTTGGTGCTGTAGGACACTGTGACCATGTCCAAGTTGTCCACCCCCTCTTTGGTGGCATTGTAGTCTAGGATCATAGTTGGTTTCTGATCCTCTTGTATGCTGATTTCTAGTGATGCTCCGATCGATCGACCGAAGATCGGTATCGGCCGATAATCATATTTTATTACTCTATCGGTACTCGTTAAACTTGGCCGATCTTAGGAACCGATCACAATTGATGACGTCAATGCGTGAAGGCGAACACGACGAGTGCGGACGTAAATGTTGTGGTGCCACAGTCAGTACTCGAGTTGAGGGGGGATGAGGAGTGACGTCATCCCCCTAAAATAAAAAGAGTCAAAATAACCCCCATTTAAAACGAACATCCCCCCTATCCATCCCTTGTGCTATTTTATCAATGAATGCATGGGTCTATTGAGTAAAGTACCCGAGCGAGACGGCTGTGTTTGGGGAGTGAACAGTACATTTAGGAGTCATTCCATGAGAATGGTTAAAATTGGACTTGGATATTTTCACATTTTTTACAAAAATGTATTATTTCTATGTATATCCCACATCATTAAGGATATATTTAACTATCAGAAAAATACATTTTCCCATCTCAGGCATTAGTTTTCTTTTATTATTGATCATATTTTCATATTTTTGGTGACTGTAATTCTTCAGCCCCGTTATGGACACTTTGGAGGCTCTCTGAATATTATCATAAAATGTATTTCTAAAAAAATCAATATGTTTACATCAATCAGATGTCCCCATACTAATTCAATAATTTTAAATAGAAAAATGACATAAAATCAAACATTTTTACTCTCTTAAATCCTGAAATGTAACTAATAAGTGAAAGCAATCTTGTCATTTTTCATAAAAAATTTTGTTTAACTAAGAATTGTAATCAAAATCAATGATCATATGATAGCGCTCAATATTTTATACACAAATCAACAAACATTAAATTATTCAACATTTTAAGAAAATAATATATGAAAATGTAAGTGTGACAGGGTTGAGACAAGCATAGCAGGGTTGAAGATTGTAACGGTGTTGAAGAGACAAATACAGCTTTACATATAAACAGTTGTTTACTCTCAAATTTAATGTATAGGACTTTCCATTAGCATTATATCT
>JBBJLR010000013.1:5055257-5071167 GCA_037577145.1 Brachypetersius gabonensis | reverse complement strand
GGCTCAAGAAGAAGCACATTAAGGTCATGGAGTGGCCTAGTCAGTCTCCGGACCTTAATCCAATAGAAAACCTATGGGGGGAACTGAAGCTCAAAGTTGCACAGAGACAACCTCGAAACCTTGGTCATCAGTTACAAGAAACATTTGACCTCTGTGCTTGCAATTAAGGGTTTTGCCACTAAGTATCAAGTCTTTTTTTGTTTGAGGGTTCAAATACTTATTTCCCTCAATAAAATGCAAATCAGTTTCTATCTTTTCTTTAAAGTTATTTTTTCAAGTTTCCTTTTGATGTGCTATCTGTCACTGATAAAATAAACCTACCATTAAAACGATCCTGTTCTGAGACTTTTCATTTCTTTGTCATTGGACAAACTTACAAAATCCGCGAGAGGTCAAATAATTATTTCCTCCACTGTACTTGGCCAATAAACGCGATTCTGATGCTGATCTGATTCTGATGTACAACTGTGTTAGCGCTGGCTGCACCTTAACAATCCTGAGTGCATTTCAACTTAAAGCCCAACTCAGTATTTCTGGGTTCACTTGTTAGCCCATTAGTTGCCAAGAGGCTTGCCAAACAAAATCAGGTTCTTAAGTAAGGTTCTGTAAAGTTCAGTTTGGTTTCATTTTATACGTACTTCTCCATGTTGGGTGGGATGTGAGTTTTCATGTTTTTGGGAGGACAAAAGGTCTCTGTCTTGGTGTGATTGTTTACAAGCTTGCCTCAAGGAGGGAGCTGCTTGTTGTCTTAAAAAATCCCTGAAGATTTCTACAACTTGTATAATGGAAATGTACCAACAGTATTTTAGTGTCTAGAGTAGCTGTTAATGTATTTAGCGTCACAATATACCGAACCCATATCTACTGTACACAAATTAAATGTGTTTTTAAAGCTTTAAAGCAAATTAAAGCTTGTGTCTCACACATTCTGTTAAACTATACAGAGAAATCTTAATTTGTTTAGACAACAGAATTCCTGTTAAATGTCAACTAAACGGCTAATTGATTTTAGTTTAAATCCAGTTAATGATAAATGATAGTTGCCACTGGGTGTAGGAAAATCTCACTCACTACAGCAGAAACTGAGGGGGTTTTTTTATTCCACCATTTAATGTTTATTAATCTCTTTTGTGAAGTTGTAGAAAAATTACAGACACAAGGATATATAACAAACTTTTAATTAAACACATTTGTATAACAAGTCACAAAAAAGAAACTGAATTGTCAGCTGCCATCGATTTTCAGAGATTTGAACTTTGGTAATTGGACAACCATTTTGGTTTCTTTTTCCAAAAAAACTGTACAGTTCTCTTTTTTTAGGAGCATAGCTTATACACACATGTACATCGTCTGTGGATAAAAATGTTAAAAACAAATGTACCACCTCATGGAACCACTCTATACTAAAAGCTAGTTAAATATATACAACAATTATACATACAATAGAAAACAAACACAGTGACAAATGCTGCAATGACATTAATACTTGATTGGCAGATTTACAGCATATGGTTTGTACAGAGCACATGACTTTTGCGTGCGAGTTGAGCATATGCCCCAGTCTCATGCTGGGAGATTGAGCTGATCGCCCTGATTTCGTCACGCTTTGACCGCTGAGCACTTTAAAGCTTTTGGTCAAAATGAGATTACAGTAATGCACAGGATGGCCTTGAAGTCATCAAACATTCCACTCTCTACTTTGCTTTAAAAGGTAGTGTTCTCATGGTGTGAAGAACGCTCTTGTTGTCTCCCCTTAAAATAGCAACCAAACAGGGCAAATAAATACAGGTGAGAAGGTAGATACTTATTAGGCAGATCTCTAAAATATATCAAATGTATTTTATCTATGCATAGAATTAATTAAATGACAGCTCATTTTGCATAAAAAGCATGAGCACAGAATGATTGACATTTGAGTGGTACTTTGAGAGATTAGGCACTAAATAATTCATGGTCTGTCACCTTAAGTGCTAATCAGTAACCAACAGCTGTGCTTCCTAAATCAAGGTGGTTCACATCATCTTCTTCAGCACCTCTAGCAACTGTTTTCCTTCAAAAACCCAAACTTGGTATGTAAGGCAGTGCTGATTATCATGAATATGAGATTTTATTATTAAGAGTTACTCCTGACAACTGTGCTGTCTGATATACAATGATAAATCTTTAGAGTAAGGGACAGTGCTGTCCACAAAATAAGAAGAGCATCTCCAGGATATCAGGTTCTGTAGAACGCCTTGCAACCTCTGTTTGTGCACTTTGTCCTCTGGCTGGCTGGGTAACCACAGGAGGTGTAATGGCTTCTGACGACGGGTGCACCTTATTATCTGTCTTTTTGACGACTGGTGGGTTAAAGGCGGGTAGAAAGGTGTTTTTTTCTGCCCAGGACATAATTGACTGTGTTACAGGGGTCACCTTTGGCTCCTTTTTTGATGGGGTATCAGCATTTCGTCCTTCTGTCTCCATCTCGGAGTCACTTGCATTTGGAAGTTTGAAATAGATAAATTTTGATCCTGATGTACAGGCCGGCTCTTCAAGCTCAGAAGAAGGTACAGTACTATGAGGAGAGGCTGGGCAAAATAAGGAATATGGAACATCTTCATTTT
This sequence comes from Brachypetersius gabonensis, assembly GCA_037577145.1. NCBI lineage: Eukaryota > Metazoa > Chordata > Actinopteri > Characiformes > Alestidae > Brachypetersius > Brachypetersius gabonensis. The sequence goes on along the minus strand of JBBJLR010000013.1, from coordinate 5,068,564 downwards.
CTGTGTCCTGCTTAGGGTCAACTAAATTGCTCACATCGTTTTCCGTGTTACTTTGAGATTCCGGTCGCTCTGGGGAGGATTGACAAATCAGTTGGTTTTCCCGAAGCAACCAGCGACCTTTGTCAATGAGGACAGCATCTCCAGGTCCCACTTGGGCATTCAAAGTAACACAGTGAGGTGGTTCATTGTGGACATCAAAAGAGCTTGTGGCATTGTAGTACGATAAGTTGGTCTTTATTCGTGTTTGACCTTCATGGAATGAAGCCAGACTGGTGACGTTGGTCCTCCCAGGAGCTTCTCGTTTCCTCCCTTTGGAGGCAGATAGAGGTCTCTTCTCATCTGGCCCTGTACTATTTGGATTACCTCTTCCATAGAGTCTCTCAATAGTTCGTCTGACAAAACCCTTGGCAATGGACAACCGACTATTATCATCTTCTCCGCTGGATGTCTCTGGGGTTGTTTGAGACTGGTTTGCCCCACTGTCAGAGGATTCAGCCTGGTAATCAGATGTGTCAGAATGTGTACTGTGTACTGGTTGCTGCTGATTTTGGGTTGTAGCGTTGCTTTTAGCAAGAAACATCTCTCGAATTGACTTTACTCTGTTAACCTGAACAGTTCCTTCCGGCTCTTGTGCCAGAGAGCTGCTTCTGGAATCATAGCTGAATGCTAAAGAAGATGAGATAGGTTCTGAGGTCACGTCCATGTGTGTCTGCTTAGTTGTCTTCATCATCTTTGGTAATTCTTGTGGTGAAACTAGCTGGATGTGCTTCTTACTCTCACCTTTGATTTGTGTTTGGACCTCAGAGAGACCCTTTACAAACTCCTCAATCCTTTCTTGCTCACTGGAAATGTGAGAAACTTCAGTTAAGTCATCTATGTCTGATATGTCTTGTACCTCAGTGTGGGCCAAGGTTCTGTTGACCTGGGGTTTATTGCTGGTCACTGCTGCAACTGAATCCATATTGTTGATGAGCTCTGCAACTGAACTTTTCTTTTTTCCATTAAAACATTCTGTTTTTTCTTCATGCTCTATAGCTTCTCCAGGACCATATTCATTGTTCTCTACAAAATGTTCTTGATAAATTGTATAGCATTCTGGTGCTCCCAAGACCACTTGCTGCTCCTCAGAAGGAATCATCCTCTGTTCATAGCTAATTTGTGGCTGCTTTGTGTCATGGCGTGTCATATCATCTTTCACATGAGGTTCTGCATGAATGGCAGCTTGTATTTTAGGTTGCCCAGTTTCCTCATCCGTTTTACTGTCTGAGCTTAGTGTTGGACTCACCTGCGCTTCACTTTGCCAACTAGAGAGGAAGGCCGTCATGGTATGTTTTTGGTCTATACTACTTACTGCTGTTGCAGTGATTTGAATATTTTCTTCTTTATCACTAACCCGGTCTTCAGAAAAGCTCATAAGTTCTTCATCACAGCTGTCTCCTTCTTCTATACTGGATTTCTCCTCTTCAGAAGAGGTCTGATTACCTTCACTGGTACTTGGTGTCTCCAATGATTTAGGGTGCTTCTTAGTAATCCTTTCATCAATGTCCCTATCATCCATCTCCTTCTTTGTTGCTTCCGTTCCTTCATCAGTATGTAATACCCCAGGATATTTAAGGTTCTCATCCATAATGCACTTTTCCTTGGCATTACAGTCCTCACATACGGTCCCGTCTTTCATTGCTTCATTCATAGACTTGGAGGGAGATACGTCCTCTGTGATTGCAAAGTCAAGTCTACAGTCAGCCTGCATGGTTCTCTTTATTTTGTAGAATTCCCTTTCATTTTTCTTAGCCACTACTTTACCAATTTCTTTTTCAACAGTGCTCAATAAATGCGTCATAGCGACATCTGAAATGCCACAGTCTTCAAGGTGTGCTTTAACAGCTTTTTCAATGACAGATTTAACATACACGTTTGCATTTTCTTCAATCACAGAGTCAGGGAATATAATTGTTTTCTCTCTTGGGTATGATTCTGTGAAACCATTCATCTTTTCCTCTGGGAGTGACTCGTTTAGCTTTTCTAATCCATCTGCCTGATTACCTCTCATGCTCTCCTCCTCCTGGGTGCAAAGAGCAGCTAGCTCCTCTCTGACCTTGTCAGGAACGCCTAGATCCTCCATGAGTCCCTGAATCACCTCTTCCTCAGAGCATGACTCACTGAAAGACCCACTCCTTGAGGAATCTGGTGTGACACTGTGACTCCTTATTGTATTGCTCAGTTCCTGGAAACCTTTCCAACTCTGCAGCAACTGAACGGATATTGAGTTTTGCAGAGCATTTAGACTAGCCCTCAGCTGCTCTGCATCCTCTATAACCGCCATCTCTTTAAGTGACCGAAGCACAAGCAAAGCCTCCGAGCAGCTCAGGTTCTGAGCTTGGTAGCGTGCATTTAGATTGGCCAGACCGTCCTTCAGGGTCATAACTGAGAGGAAGGCCAAGAGCACTCGAGAAGAGGAGCCAAATGTGGACGCCAAGTGTGAGGAGAAGTCTGGCATGCTGTTGGACTTCTCTAAACAAGAGCGCTGCTTGTGCAGCCTCACTTCACGGATTGACTGAATAGAATGGCAGAGCTCCTCAAGAACGTGTCTCATATCTGGTCTCACTGCCATTTTGACTGAATATAATTTTTCTGCTTGCAAAACTGTCATTTCTGTAGGAGATTGTACCTGGGATTCTGCACATACCCTTAAAGGTGTACATTGATTGGTTTCTGATGTACAAATGTCTCCACTTCGTTGAACGTTTCTTGTGCTTGTTACATCACTACTGATTTGTGACTTTGCCAGGGAAACTCTATTGGATTCAGATAACTTTGTCAGTGAAGACTGTCTAAGTTCAGACTTCTTGTCAGAAGTCTGTGCTGTTTTTTCCACACTTTGATTAATGAAGATTGATGCCTTGGTCAGTGTGTTGTTTTTGGGTATTTTTTCAACAGAGGGTTGGTTCTGCAGCAGAGTCTTTTCTGAAGAAGTATTCCTAGGTATAGGAGTCTGTTTCATATGACCATTACCTGAAGATGTTTTCTCCAAAGTTTTGTCAGTTTTTGTTTCTGGTCTAGAACATTTTGATTGAGAAGATGTTTTCATAGTTCTGGCCATTATTTCTTGATTTGAAGTTAATTTTAAGCACTCTTGTGATGATTCACTGCATGCTGTATTGTTATCAAATGCAGCATGAGTACTTTTTACAGAGACATTTCTTGCCAATGATGTGTTTTCTTGTAAGACATTTTGGATTGTTTTCCCAGATAAATCCTCATTTAATAAGAAACTGTCCTCTGAAGATATTTCATTTCTTGGTAATAGTGTTTTCTCTAAACTGTTACTTGGTAGGGACTTTGTTTCTGTTGCAAGTTTGTTAATAAGTGTGTCCTTTTTTGATGTGTTTGCTTGTGAGGAAATTCTTTCTGGAGAGGAATTGCTGGGTGAAGTTTCCTTTGTGGATAATAATTTCTCTTCCACTGAGGATTGAGTTGAAGACAGATTTTTAGGGGATGGTTTATTGTCTACTGAAACACAATATGGTATATCGTCCTTTGATGTTTCTCTAGGCTCGCGGGTTATGTCTGATACATCTGAAGAGGGTTGTGCCTCCTGAGTTGTCAAAAAGGTTGTGTTTTCTTGTAGGTCTTCGGTAGACAGCACCTGAGTCTGGTCACATTCACTCTTCTGCAGCCAAAGCTCGACATATTCTTTGAAGACTGAGGAAGATGAATGTAGAGCAGGAAGGGAGATGCTTTCACTAAGCTCTCGTGTTTCTCTCTGAAAATCGCGCTCCTCGTGCATGGATGTCTGCCTTATTAGTGTGCATTTATTAGCTGATGCATATAGCAGGTCTTTTTTTGGTGAGGATGAACTTTCAGCTAGTTTCCTGTTGAACATGGCTGCCTGAAAAGAATCCGTTTCATTGTCACACTGTTCTTTGTCAGTTGATGATTCATTTAGACTTTGTACTGTCAAATGAACAGGACTTCGTGACATTGATGGAATACTTCCTTGACGATTAGCTGGATTGTTTCTTCTTTTTAGAGGCCTGTGAACAGCTTTTGCCCGGTAATGTTCAACACGTCTCATAGTTCCAGTTCGGCTGAAAGTGTCAGCTCTTATTTTCTTTATTTCTTTCAGTGTGTCAGTTTTATTATCTTTTCGCTTTTGTTCAGGAGCAGCAATTTGGAAGATATGATTCTTTTTCACAATTACTCTCACTGGTTTTCTCCTCTTGGTGGACTCAGCTGTTGAGATTGTCTTGGGTTCTGAAGGTTTTGGAAATTCTGTGACAGAACTACTAATTCTCGACTTCCTCATTCTGACCTCTTGAGTCATATCTTTTTTGCATAATGCCTGGGGATGTGACTGAATCAGGTTTTCCTGTCTCTTGAGAGACCCATATGTACTAGAGGCCACATCCTCACTAGAGGAGTACGCTGTTTTTTCAGAAGACGCAGGAAATGCAGCGTCGGACGACGCTGGCCGGGCTCCAGGGGAACTGTAAGTGTTCATACCCTGCATGCAAAGCTGTGTGTTGGCAAAGAAATTCTCCTGGCAGGTCTGCTGTTCATAGATGTGGAGCACTGTCTCGTGGACCTCACCTTTGTCCTCCAGTTGCAGAATCTCTGCTGATTTGTAGCTGTTGGACTGCAGTTGTGATGTGGTTGAATTCAGTTCAGAGGGTAGGTTGCTCCGGGGTTTGGGTACGGGGCGACTTCGGCACTGCCGTATCATACAGTGCTCCTGCTTTATCTCCCCGTTACTTGTCTCTTCCTTGTAGGCATATGATCCCAGTAAATTCTCCTGAATCTCAGTTTCTGTGACTTTCACGGTGCTTCCAACAGATTGTTTTTGCTGAACTTTACACCACTCAGGGGTCGAGGGAAGGGGCTGCTGGGTCTCTGTTACAATCGTGATTTGCTTTCCTGGCTCCATCTCTCTATCCCTTTCCTTATGGAAGGCATGTTGTTCAGAGCAATCCTGAATTACCTCTGAGTCCAGAGGGTCGACATCAGACTGAATGTTGTCAGACAAGGGTGCACCCAGATCAGAATGCAGTTCAGAAACGGTCTTCATTTGACTGGCCACACTGGAGCGACTAAGTGTGGTTGTCCAGTGAACTGTCTCTTCTTCTTTAATAGTTAGACGCACCCTCATCTCCACAGTCATGCTACCATCCTGGTTGACCCGAAAGGACTTTTCAATGTCGTCTTCAGTCGGCATGTGGATGTCCTCCTCACCATCACCATCCAGGCAAGCGATTGTGTCTGTTTCTGCAACAGATTCCAGCAACTGACCAGTCTCCATTTCTACAGAACCAGTGGGGATACTTGGGCAGTTATATGCACTTCCTGCAAAACTACTCTGTATCTGATTTACAATGTAGCGCTCTGAAGATGGTGAAAACGGACGAGATTTGGAGCTACTTGTCATGGGTTTCTTTTTTCCTTTAAAGGTTATTGTTGAGCATTAGTTTTGTGGATTACCATAAATATTTTCATACAGGGAAAAAGAGGATAGCATTTTACCAGGAGCAGGTATGAAATGCAACAGTTTGATTAGCCCGTCCAGGGCAGCAGGAAAGCATTCGCAGGGAAAAAAAAGAGAAAGGAAAGAGACTGAGATTAGAGAAAGTAAGCATATGAACCAGTTATGAAGCATGTTACAAGATGTAGGTCACAATAGGTATTACTCGAGATATCAGAGCCAGCTAATCTCAACCTTAGACAGTCATACCTATATACAGGCCAGTGGAGCATTAGAAACATTAGACAGTAGAGCAGATGAGTATTAAAGAAAAATCTAAATTGCAGAAGCAGAAACACTTCTGAATTTTACAGAATGTTTTTTCAGTGTTTCTCCATTTAATCTGCACAAAATTACTTTTGATGATAATATAATAATTCATGGCACAAAACTGCCAGTATTGTAAAAGAGATGTTTTACAATAAGGTTTCAGACTTACGAGACACAGGATGCAGCCGTCCTACGCTTTTAGCTGGTAACCAAGTTGGAGCAGAAGGTTTCTGGACATCATAGTTTCCTTTTCTGAAAGGCTCACGTCCAGCCGCTACTAATACCCCCGAACTCAAGATCAAAGCGGGAAGTCCATCCACCTGCAATACAGCAAATTATATTCATTTTTTAAAAACTCATCATAATGACCTTTTCAGATGTCATATTACAGACACCTCACATATAGAGTAAATGTGATTGCCCACTTCAGGTACTGCCCCTGGATGCAGTGCAGCATAATAGGATGAGATGCCAAAGAGGCTTAATGCCTCTGGGTGATGGGTTTTCTGTAAGCCCCTCTGTGTTATTTATGTTCATAGCTGCTATAGACAAGCTAGCTACAATATACAGTACAATATGATATATACAATATATACAATATAAAATGCAGTAATACCAATGGACGCACTCCTCCCAAGTGTTTAAATTATTCTCATACATAAAGTCATGATCATATTTGGTCCAACCCATGGTCAATTAAAAGTCTTCTTTGGGTGGCTTGTTTCCTAGATAAGTAACAGTTGGTGCACATTGTGCAAGCAATAATAAGGGTGACGATAAAAGTTACTAGCCAGAAAATTACTTTGTTAAAACTACATGATCAGGTTTAGACATCAGGTTTAATTCTGAATTGTAACCTAAAAACTCCACCCAGTCTGATTAAAACAAACTTCATCTTGATCTTCACAGTGCACATAACATAGCTTTGGTAAACTCTAATAACAACAAAAAAACACACACTGATCAATTAAAAATAATCCATTGAACACGAAACCTACCAGAGTGGTCAGAGCAAGCATTAAGTCATTCCCATAATGTCCCATAATCAAGAGTTACTGAAATATTCCTCTATTGTCCAGTCTGTTTTACTGGACCACATTTTGTTCTAGAAAGTTAGAATAGTTTTAGAATACTTGGCAGTACAAGACTCTTAAGCATATTCTCTGTCTGGGAAACGGATCCTTAACGTCATAGTAATTCATACGAAATTTGTTAAGAACTGTAACAGTTGAACTGGCGTTCTTATGTTAAACTCCATGCTGAAACTCCATCCCTTTATTAAAAGGTGATGGAAACAAAAGCAGAGTTGAGATTGACACAACAAAAGACTAAAAAGATAAAATAGGGACAAACAGCTCACCCTTCTTCCTTCTGGTGTGTGCAGCTTCAACACAGGGAAGCACATGACCTCAGATACATGATCCAGCAAAGCCTCAAACGAGTGTGTGGTCCTCTTTTGCAGTAAAAGCGTATGCTTCAATTCTGGATCTCCATTGCGGAACACTACCAGTCGCTTGGGTGTGGGCAGCAGGGCTGCCTGCTCATTCCGCCTGGCCCTGCGAGAGCTGCGAGGGCGAGGACTCTTTCGCTCTCGTGTAAAGCGCTTGCTGCTGACGGGCCGGGCGTGGTACCACGGTGGTGGTTTGCGTCGTGCACGCTCCAGGTCAATGGGCTTCACAGTGCGTTTGTCAGAGCAGATGTAGGAATGCCCATGTTGCAGCTGGTCTAGGGAGCGGACTGTCGTGTGGCCACGTGGTGTAGTGATAGTGCGGACTCCGAAGGGCAGCGGAACGCGCTTCGACAGGCTGTCCAGTAGGGCCTCAAAGGTCTTAAAAGTTCGGCTGTTGATGACCACAGGTAAACCACTGAACTGCGCATCGCCGCTTTTGTAGAAGCACACATGCTTTGAGGCAATAGGCTGACTCATGTATGGTTGGCGGGATGTCATCAAAGTATGGATGCTGCCAGAGGACTGAGCCTGCGGTGGGAATTTCCGCACTGCTGTAGCTTCGTTCATAATGTCACTGTAATGGAGCGCACAAGAAGAGAGGGACATGAAAGACGAGGGTGAGAAAACAGTGTTAGAGTTATATTGGTGGGGCAGCTGGTTGTCTAGTGGTTAGGGAGTTTCCCCTGCGTTCATAAGGTTGTGGGTTTGAATCTAGTGGTTAGGGAGTTCCCCCTGCGTTCATAAGGTTTTGGGTTTGAATCTAGTGGTTAGGGAGTTCCCCCTGCAGTCATAAGGTTGTGAGTTTGAGTAAGATATTGTCCCTTCACACTGCTCCCCGGGTCCCCCTGGTTGGTGGCAGTCCACCGTTTCACTTGGTGAATGGGTTAAACGCAGAAAAGTGTGACTACAAGGGGCCACTTTACTTTAGACCACAAAATATTTGGCCCCGTTAGCATTCTTTGAGAAACGATTCAATGCATCATGAAATTTCACAATCATATTGATTTATAATGATAATTCATTTTTCATACTAAAAAGAACCTATTTACGCAGTACCAACCAAATTTATAAAACTTAATGAAACAGTCTGGCATTTTTATTTTGACAGAAGGTCATGATTATTCATCATAAGCAGCGTAAAATTCAAAAAGTGTTGCTGTTCAATCAAGTTAAAGATCAGTGTATTACATTTATGCATTTTGACCCTTAATTAGTCTGAGTAACACTGATACAAGTAATACTGCACAGAAAGGGTCGTTGTTTGTGAGTGTTACTAAGAGTGCTGCAGACTGAACATGTTTGATGCCAGGTGTTGTTTACTGTCTGTCTTTGCCAGATTAAACACAGTCACGACATCAAGCAAGACAGACAAGTCAGTTAGAAAATTGAAATTGTTTTTTCAATGTAGATGGAACCTTCACTAAAATCAGTCTTTCCTTTAATGTTAAAGCAATGCAGGGAAACCAAATTAAATTTATCCCAAGGACATAGATGTTGAAAAAACAGCCTTGATTATACTGGATACTGCTAATAATTACCAACCATACTCACTATCCACTTAAACTCGAAAATACTAATTTCAACAGAAGAATACATGTCTTTTAGGTTTTTTTTCTTCATGATTTAGTCGACACACTATCTTTTTTCATCTTTTTCTTCTAGCATATTTTTTAGATCTCAGAGACTATAAAACGTTTACGGCACACAATGCCGTATGTTACACAATGTTGTTAGGTAAGCACTCAAAAGAGTTATGTAGCCCACTAACAACCCCCTTAGTGTGCTGGAGACAAACTCACCTCAGGAAAGATTACCATGGCAACAACTGCAATTAACTGCATCTTCAAATAACTGCAAAATAAGAAAAGAAGCTAACACAAAACTGTCATTTTTATTCAATAAAAAACACACTCTGAAAGCATTTTCACACTCACCAGAACAACCATATTGAGTGGAAAGTTACGGTAGAGCGATTGCCCCCTCATGCTGTACAGTGGAGCTCCGTGATGGAGACTGAGTTATTCTGGGCAATGGCTTCAGCATTAATTTGCTTAATCTTTGCTCACTACTAATCCTGGCCACACTGAGGAGGGCCCTCTTTAGGTGTGTGTGAGTGAGGTAAAGTTGTGTGTGTGTGTGTGTGTGTGTGTGTGTGTGTGTGTGTGTGTGTGTGTGTGTGTGTGTGTGTGTTTCTGCGCATGAATGTAGACAGCGTTCAGGAGAAATAAAAATTGTTGTGCAAATTTAAGTCAGCGCCTTTATCATGTGAATAAATAAACAGTTATGAACTAAGATATAGGTGATGTACTTAAAAAGTTATTTGTGTACAGTAAACAATGTTATATAAGTCTAAGTAGAGGCCTGAGTGTAAATCTAAGTATAGGCCTATCACAAATATTACGTAATTGCCTGATCACAACTCAGATGAAGATAAAGACAGTTATTGTAGATCATCAGTTATTTTCCAGAAGGTTTCGCAAACTCTGTCAGAACATGCATAAAATAGAAAAAAGCACAAAAATAGAAAGCAAGAAGAACATTCACTGAGACACATCTTGAATCTCAGTGCTATGACACATTCACTGGATAGTGCCAAATAATCTTTGTTTGTTTGTTAGCCAAATAGCTGATGAGACTCTCAAGAGAAACATGTAAATAAGACAGAAGTTTTTACAACTTTATGCACTGAGCAAAAATATTGGATTTTGAGGTTAGAGTTAGTGATTTTCCTCTCATTTTTCAAAGTTGGGAATCTGATATCACAGAGTATTCTTGCTGAAATTTCCAATTTCCCCATTTAACATGCATACCATAAGCTTGATTACATATCCATGATTCTGTTTAGCTGTAGGCATCTGTATATATGTGCGCATTCACAATATTGTGAATATGTTCTTATATGTTAGTATAGCATAGAGTTAGGCACAGAGTACAGTTAGATGGGAAACGAGAAACCTAATCAGTCAGTGTGGCCATAAAGGATTGTAAAAGTGGTAAAAAACTAAAACTGATGATTAAATTCTAATGTAATGATTTATATGGCAATTAATCAGCAGTTAAAAATGTATGATCAGACCTATAGTGAAATACCTGTTACCAATCATATAGCTCTTGTCACACTGGCCCAACTTTGTGTTTCTGTGTTTTAGAACCAGGTGGCCACTGGGTCTTTGCCTAATCTCATTGTACATGCTTAATAAGGATAAGGACACGACCACGTGTGAGTTGAGTGTTTTGTTTGTTGTGTGGGAGAGGGGGAAACAAGGAGAATATTTTTTACAAGTAATTATAAACTCATTCCTTTATTCATTCATTTTATTTAAAAGCACCTTACAAACAAGTAAATAAGAGACAAAATGTTCAAGAATAGGAAAAACATAAAATGAAAAAAAGAAATGGGTAAAAATACATCTAATCACAGATTTGGGATCAGACTATGGACTGGTTTAAAAAGTATTAGTAACTGTAAACTGTCCATTTGTCACAGGTGAACACACCACAGCACACTGTGTGAACAGCAAAAAATAGTTCTCTGTGTTTAACCCATTCACCCAAGGGACACAGTGCCTGGGGAGCAGTGTATGGGGTATCTTGCTCATGGGTACCTCAGAGGTGCCACTATCAGTCCTGAGATTCAAACCCACAATGTTCTGATTGCAAGTGCAGGTCCCTAAGCACTAAGCCACCAGCTGCCGCATTCTCTGTATTTATCATATTCACCATGTGAAGCAGCACACAGCCAGGAACACAGCGCCCAGGGAGCAGTGTGGGGACGGTATCTTACTCAAGGATACCTCAGTGGAGGTACTGGGAGTCCTGGGATTTGAGCCCATGACCTTTCGACTACTACGGCAGGAACTAAAAGAAATACTGCTGGGATTTAAACCCAGGATCCCTTGTTTACTAGACAGGCGTTTTAACCAGCCAATGAAAAGGAAGATCTGAGAGTATGGGAGGGTGTGCAGATGTGTAGGAGGTCAGAAGGGACTGGTGTGAATTTTCAAAATTAAAAGATTTACGAACCTGTGTCGCAGTGTTACCCTGCCCGTCCAGATCCAACGCTACCGCATCTGTTAGCTTTTACCACTAGGGGGCCGGCCCGTGGGTGGTACAGCTCCTAATAAAACCTTTTTACACCATGATTGTGTATTTTCGTGTCAATTTCAGGCATTTGGTACGATTCAAACAAGCCCATCCGTGAGTCTTTCTGACCTTCCTAGGTGTAAGTAAAAGGAAATTATGACTCTTCACTTTAGTGTTTGTAAGCTGGGTGGTTGTGATAAAACTGCTGAGGAGTTTGTTTGTAAGAGTTTTGTTGTGTTTTTGTACGATTTTGGGCAACTTGGCAGAGCGGGTTTTAGTTTTGGACAATGGTCAATAGCTGAAGAATCGGTTCCTCAGCCTTGATTCCTTGGGGCCTTCTGTGAAGACTGAAAGCAAAAGAAGCGATTATTGATTCATAATTCTGTGGTAAACCTGAGGATGACAAATGTTTAAATGACTCTTTTGCATTTTGTAAATGACTGTTTACACTAAGCATCCCCCCTCAAAAGAATCATGATACGAATCGTATTGTGGCTCAAAAATCATGATACAAACCGAATCATGTATCGTTACAGCCCTAATATTATATATAACAGCAATCCAAAGAAGTATGAAAAGCACTGAAGTGATGTGTTCTGTGGGAGTGATACTGGTAAAAACACAAACAGCTCAATTTTGAACCAACCGAAGGCTGGCAGAAGCCTGTGGGGGAGCTCGGCAAATATACAGCCAACGAGATGTTATCAAAGCATATGTGAGCATGTGATTTACGTTAAATAAGTGGAAAAATGCAAACCTGGTGTCAGTGTTAATGTGTGCTTTGAAAGAGAGTGCTGTCGAGGACGATACCAAATTCTTAACTTGTGGAAGAAGAAAAACTAGGGAACTATCGAGCATCTGAAAGTTTGACAAGAGTAGACTGTATATGATGATTCTGAAATGTGTCACAGAGTGATTATGGTGGTAGAATAATTCAAAACGTTTGCTTAAACATGCTCCCAATATATGGTCTTGTTCTGACAATATGAAGTCAAAATCTCAGGTCCACACACAAACATACTTATACAGTACATACACTGCCTGTTACACACAAACAACACACACAGGCAGGGAGACATACAGAGCGCCTGCTGTAAGGTTGGTTTAAGGCTAAGAAAGATCAAACAACCGCCACTACCCAAGGGAGCTGTGATGAGTGGGAATGCGCACATGTTCCACAAGTGTGTCTACATAGGGAAAGAATGTTGGACCTGCAGGAACTGAAGAAGTTTGGAATGCCGGTGTGGTCTCCTACCGAGTCCGAACCATTCCCAAAACAAAACAGAGAGGAGGAATCCCAAACATCAAGCAGAGCAAGCAGCATTTACCTTCACTGATAAGAAACTACAAGCGTGTGTGTGTGTGTGTGTAAGAGAGATCAGTATTTAATGTAATCGGAAAATAGTGTCTTCTCTTTGCTAAATCAGCAAAAGACCCTCAGCTGTAGACACACAAGCTGACATCCAAATATTTTTACTCATAAGCTCTGCAGTACTGAGATATCTGGATAGAATGTGAGTGTGTGTTTGTGTGTGTGTGTATGTGTGTTTGTGTGCGCGTCTGCTGTATGTGACTATATTTAACCCTTCACTGCAGTCACGGCGCCGGCACCAGATCCCTGAGCACACTCTTACTGAGAAACTATTCAGGACACATTTAGGATGAAATAAGGGATAGGTTTGATATGTGAAACTTGCGCATGCACACACAGACAGACATATGCACGCTCAAAACAACAAATGACATATTCCTCCACTAACTATGACTGTCTGCCTGATTTAAAAGCGCTTGAGCTAAAGTTTGAAAGCGTTTAGAGTTTAATAAAGCAATTCAAGGGTTCAGACTCAGGCCCAATGATCCAGAGTGCCATCATGCAGAATAAAGAGATTTTGATTTGTATTCAAGTGTGACATGTACATTTACATTTACATTTATGGCATTTATCAGACGCTTTTATCCAAAGCGACTTCCATTCTCTAACTACAGGGG
>JBBJLR010000013.1:5002360-5012808 GCA_037577145.1 Brachypetersius gabonensis | reverse complement strand
AATTTAATACAACTATAAAATAAATATAAAATATTGTACACTAATCTACACTATTTTAATGTTGTTGTGGGACAACGCGAGAGACAACTATCAAATTCAACATTTCTGCCTTTCACCCCAGTGAGTGAAAAGTAGTGCTTATACTTCCAGTTTGCAAAAGCTACCTTTGAACTTGTTGGAATTGCCATCATTGTGATGCTTGGATGTCGGTGTGTGACCGACTGCGTGTGCTTGTGTGTGAGCACCCGCACAACTCTGATTGGCAAACAATGGACATTTACTCCAATCATTGCGTTCTCAGTTACACATTTACAGACACACCAATCATCAACACTGGTTATGTGTCCCGCCCCGGCCCTGAACACACACCCCAGAGAAAGAGAGGTCCTATGGCTGAGAAAGACGCTGCTCGCATGAAAACCACTTCAGTGTTCTCAGTTACAGTAACGCCAATTTTATTGTCAGTAATAGTAACACCGTTGTAATACACAAGTAATTTGTTTGATTACTTGTTACTGAAAAAAATATCGCCGTTAGTAACGCCGTTTATTTATAGCGCCGTTAGGAATCATAATTGTAAAAGTTTGTTGCATGTTTTTTTTGTCTTTTTTCTGCCATATGCATGGCCTGCACAACTTCCCAAATCCCCCTGGGGTTTTTAGATGCCCTACCCATGATTTGGTTGTGGCGCCGGGTCTGGGCTCTTGCTGCTTTGTGATTTGATCACCACTTTTGTAACAAGATGAATTCTGCTTATTGCATTTATTTTAACTTCATTGTCGATGTTGTACAATGTTCGCAGTCATTTTAGAATCACCTACAGCTCTGTAACAGTATCCCACTAATTATTTGGAACTTATGATGCTGCACAGGATCATTTGCATTGTTTTCTACCGGGCCTGGGCACTTTTTGTTCATTGACATAGCTTCAACAAAATGCTCTTTCTTCAATCCAAATGATCTTCATTTAGGGTCACATTTCAGCAGAATACACACAATAATGTGATTAGGTATCGTTTACCACCGCCATATTTTACACATGTGTAGATCCCACTTTAAGTGTTCCTGTTCTCTGTCTCTCATTCGCTCTGCCAGACCGGTCATGCCTGTCAGTCTCAACATGAACATGGCGATGCCTTCATGGTGAGTCTTGCTCATGTTTATGCATTTTCCTTTATTTCATATCCTGAATGCTCCACAGCCAGCTGTTATCTTGGTTATTTAAATAAATCCATCGGACTGTGTCTTGACTCTCAGGTTTGACATCATCGGTTTAAGTCCAAACGCAGAGGAGGATGAGACGGGAATCAAAAAAGCTGCAGAGAGCAGTACGTTCAACTTTGGTGTTCAGTAAAAGGTTAAAATCACACTCGAATGCCTAATGAATTTGTCTAACGTCTGTTTACTGCTGCAGTCAAAGCTTTGATTGACCAGGAGGTAAAGAATGGAATTCCATCTCATCGGATCATGCTGGGTGGCTTTTCTCAGGTAGGTAAAGAAGTGACAGGTAGAGAAATACAGAATCTTAGTCTCCTGGTCTGTGGCTGGTAAGGATGGGCAGTAGTATGTTTCTATTGTAAAAACTTACTATAGAAGCTAATGGGCAGTTGAATTCTGCCAGTTAATGTTTATGCAAAACACATTTTTGGAGAACATATTAAACTCTTCCATCAAAGTATTTGTAAATGTGTATAATGTCAGAGGTAGGACTCTTCCAGATGGAGGAAATGATCATCTGAAGTGGTAGTATGTGACCAGGGTAGTGTAGATGGAGTCTGCCTGATCACCAAGGATACCAAAAACCTATTCATTCTTTTCTCAGCTTGAGAAAACCAAATGAAGTTACGGTCTGTGTGCGTTACAAACAGTAAAATATATAGATGTAGCATATAAAGGTCTCTAAAAATGCTGTGATACTCTTTCTATTGCTGTGAAAGAATTCTGTGACTGACTTGCAGCCCTGTTTTAGCAGAGTATAAGTAATGAGTTCATTTGCTATTTTAAAAGTTTAATTCACACTAGAGGGTACTTTTCATTATTAATGCAATGTGTATGTGTTCGTGTGTGTGTTTAGGGCGGTGCACTTTCTCTTTATACAGCTTTAACTACTCATCAGAAACTTGCAGGTGTTGTTGCTCTGAGTTGCTGGCTTCCCCTCAGAAACTCCCTGACAAAGGTATAATATACATTTATAAGGTGCATATTTCTGTATGTCTACATTTTTAACATGTTTAACATGTCTACATGTTTTTTTGCTTTAACTGAAATGACACTTTTCTGCCACTGAGGTTAAGGTGCGGCTTAGTGTAGTTCCTTACATAAATATAATCAACCACACCTGTATCAGCACTCATTTTCCATTTAGTCATCTCCACTTAGCACATAGGTGCACTTTGTAGTTCACAGTTATAGGCTGTAGTCTGTTCTGCTGCATAATTTGTTTGCCCCATTTCGGAAGGAATTTTAAAGACCCCCCACAAGACCATCAATGAGCAGGTGGTGGATCATTCTCAACACAGTGTCACATTATGTCCACTTAATGTCCAGGCACTTCATGTCTACCTATCAGATAATAGTCCATATGATACTGGTTTGTGCTTTTTATCTTCTAGTCTTTTACTCTTCTCTGCTAAGATGATCCACCACCACCCACTATTTGCTAACTGGTGTTCCCTTGGGGTCCTGACAATGGGGTAAATGGGGCTAAAAAATGATGTAGAGAAACAGATGAACTACTCCTACATTGTAAACCACAGTATTGTTAGTGGAGCCGGTTAAATGGACAAGAAGGGAAGATGTAAGGCTGTCCCTGTTATAAGGCTATAATATAAGGCTTTTTGGTGTATATCACCCCACATTCTGGCACACTACAAAACACATGATTATTACATTTTCATTTGCAGTGTTGAACATATTCTCTCTCTCTCTCTCTTTCTGCAGTCAGTGATTGGGAGTAATAAGGAAATAGCAGTATTACAGTGTCATGGGGAGGCAGACCCTCTGGTTCCTTTGATCTTCGGCTGTCTTACAGTGGAGAAGCTCAAGACCATGCTGAACCCCAACAACATCACATTCAAAACGTATCCCAGGATGCCCCACAGCGCCTGCCAAGAGGTCTGTTGCCGGAACCTTTCCAAATCTCACACTTGTGTTGAATTTAAAAATGAACAGTGATTATAGATGTGTAACTAAACTTGTCATTTTCTTTTCACTCAACAGGAAATGATGGATATAAAACAGTTCATTGAGAAGCAGCTTCCTCCAATCGACTAATCAGTACACCTTGCTGGATCACTTGTAATGATCAATACTGCTGCTGCGTCATCCGACTCAATACAGCCAAACACTCCCACAACCAACTTGGACTAAATGTGAAAGTAGTATCAAACCTGATTACTAAGCCTAGCTGGCAATATCCTCAGTCAGCCATGAACACCATTGCCATAGTAACCTCTGACTGTGTGACACTGTAACCTCTTGGTCAGGCTAAGGTTTGGTCACCTCAGACTTGTAACCTGTCAGAAACAGGCTGCTGTAGGGCTCATGTTAACACAGTAGTCCAAACTGTTGGGCATTAGCTAATGTTACAAAGCCATTTGATAACACAACAGTGGTTTGGGGGAAAAGGGCTCCTAATGTCAAGTTAATATAAATAAAAGAAACGAATGATGCCCTGTGATGGCGGTTTGTCTTTGTGTATGGAGTATATCAGATATATAAATATATTTGGAGTCTGACTGTGTATATGCAACATGCAAATAAGCAGCTGTGTTTTTAAAGGTGCACTCTTTCATTACGTCATATTTTGTGTCTCCAATATTTATGTATCCAGAGTTGCCACCATTTGCCACACCTTGTAGCTAAAGTGGTTATCCATTTTATCCTCAAATACCATAAACTGTACCACGATGGGGAACAAATCTGAGTAATTGAGTCAAAATGTAAGTGCAAATGTTTCCAGATGGATGTACTGCATCATATAATTAAGCATTTACTATACATTGTGGAATGTATAAAATTGCTGGGGAGGCCCTGTTGAAAGTAATTTTAGATCAAGATAGTAATGTCATGATACATATGGTGTCCATCAGAGTGACATACACGTAGAAAGTACTCGTGAAGCTTTCTTGGCAGTCATAAAATGCATAAAGATCTAAACGAGTGCTGATCGCACCGTGAACAAATGAGGCAGTAGACTGGGACAGCTTAGCAAAACTGGAATGTCAAGTAGCTTCAGTACAACACAAGCTAAACGGAAATAATCCAGAGGTGCTGATTCCGCACTGATCAAAGGCTAGATTCAATAGCACCAGATATGGCGCCACAGCATCATCACATAAAACTCAGTGATATCATTGCTAAAGCAAAGCCTGTCGTGATGGAGCGAGGAATGGCCCACAAAGCACCAGGGTCAGCTATAAATATTCTGCTGGGTCAGTGTAAAGGAAAGACTGCCAAGCTTACTGTCAGTATGTTCAGTATTGAAGAGGAACTGCCAGGAGGACAGGTTTTAGATCTGTGAGAAGAACACAAACAAAGCACTACACACATCGGCACAATGGTGAACAGATGCTAGATTCTGGCTCAGGCTGAATATACACTATATTACCAAAAGTATTCGCTCACCTGCCTTTAAACGCATATAAGCTTAAGTGACATCCCATTCTTAATCCACAAGGTTTAATATGACGTCGGCCCACCCTTTGCATTTATAACGGCTTCAGCTCTCCTGGGCAAGCTCTCCACAAGGTTTAGGAGTGTGTTTATGGGAATTTTGACATTTGTGATGTCAGACACTGATGTTGCTTGAGAAGGCCTGGCGCAGTCTCCGCACTAATTCATCCTATAGGTGTTCTATCAGGTTGAGGTCAGGACTCTGTGCAGGCCAGTCAAGTTCTTCCACACCAAACTCGCTCATCCATGTATATGCACCTTTCTTTGTGCACTGGTGCACAGTCTTGTTGGGAGTAAGAAATTGTCCAAATCTCTTGGTATGCTGAAGCATTCAGAGTTCCTTTCACTGGAACTAAGGGGCTGAGCCCAGCTCCTGAAACATCACCCCACACCATAATCTCCCCTCCACCAAACTTCACACTTGCAGTCAGACCAGTACCGTTCTCCTGGCAACCGCCAAACCCAGCTTCGTCCATCAGATTGCCAGATGGAGAAGCGTGATTCATCGCTCCAAAGAATGTGCCTCCACTGCTCTAGAGTCCAGTGGCAGCGTGATTTACACCACTGCATCCGACACTGCATAGGCTAAGGTCCTAGATTACTCACAAGGCTGGAGGCGTGGCTGAGGCACGATCATGACAGGTAATCGGAAAGTTCATTATTTGGCCATGTATGATGGAAGCCTCACTTGCAAAGAGTGCTTGACTAGCAACTGATTCCACAGGAACAGCTACTAAAGACATCAGTAAGTATGAAAATATGTGCCATACACAGAACGGTTCAGGCTTTAATACTTACACCCTGCGAAGGGGTGATCTGTTGATTCTTTTGAGCTGTTGGGGGCATTCTGCCGACACATACACTGGGTGTATTTGAGTCATTGGAAAGCAATATGTTCTACTGATTGAACAACCTTATTCTATGACAACACGTTCCTTTCCAGATGGATATTTGTCATCAAAGTTGATAAAGCTTTACAGGGTTTGATGCCTGAATGGTTTGATGAACTTAAAAATGTTAGATTGAAGAATTGTTGGATTTTGCAACCACGTGTTCAACTGTTTTCCATCACCAAGTGTTTTTTTTCCATCTGTCTATAAATGCACTGTATTGGTTTATTGGTTTGCTGCTCCCATTCTTCCCCATCCAAAGTGTATGTCACACTGGTGTGATTATATGATTATAACATACCAGTGAAGTTTTACCTATTTGGTGGATAGAGATCAGCTGTCATCCTCTAGCCCTTCATCAGTGGTCAGTTAATGACCACAGAGCTGCTCCGCAACATATTTTTGAGTGGTGGGCCACTCTCAACCTAGCCGTGTCATTAATGAGTTGTTGGCACAGTTGATGAAGTATCTAGGCCACTTAAAGATTACATCTTTGTAACATCACCATAACCACTTACAACAATTTTCTTCTGTATGTAGGAACACATACTAATTACTGAACGTAGTCACTGGCAAATATTTGTGCTTTATTATTGATTTTCCTATGTTTAGACAGTTTATCCCGGTATACACAAGCAAACACATTAAACGCATTCTCTGAATTTCAAAAACATGCATGCAGTCAGAAATGTAAGATCACAAAGCAGAGTTTTATTGGTCCACGGAGATCTATTTTAGTTCTGCTTTAATGTGTGTGTGTGTGCGTCTGTGTGTGCACAGAAAGGCGCATGTTTGTTTTAAATGTGGCGGCATCTTCTTGTCCAAATATAATTGACTCTTTTTTTTAAAGCACCTTGATTTTAGATGAAATATGTATATAGATTTCGTATTCAGAACTATATATACCTAATCTAAATCCTTTATATGTATAGCAAGGCACAAGTATGCATCTGCCATCATCATTGCCTTTTGCACTACTCTGGCAGAAAGATAGTCAAATATGTCTTCTTTATTTGTGGAACCCTAATATCAAACCATGAAACTACTTTTTTCAACTTCCAGTCAACAGCTAAGAGTTTAGTAGAATCAAATGCCCAGGAACTGCATTTAAGTACATAGGGCCATCATAAAACGAGGGTGTCCTAGGTGCAATGTATAAGGTAATGCAAGGTCTTTCAATGTAACAAAGTTTAAAATTTCAGTCATCTTTTATGAAATGGCAGAATTAGATGTTTTATAATGGTGTGTTTGTTGCATCCTGGGCATGTTAAACAGGGTGATATGAGTCACCTACCTGTTGATCAATTTTGGTGTGTGTGTGTGTGTGTGTGTGAGTGAGTGTGTGTGTGTGTGTATAACTGTTAATTAAGCTCACAGGGCATCCCCAGGCTCTTTAAAAGGTGTGTATGTATCATAGACTCAGACTCTTTAAAACTCTTTAAACTCTGTATGCCTCACCGATTGTGTGTGTGTGTGTGTGTGTGTGTGTGTGTGTGTGTGTATACTGTGTGTGTTAGGACTCAGTGGATGTTGGTGGTGATTCCAAGCTTTTGATAAGATCAGTATACACACAGGAGCTGATGTATCGTGGGTAGGAGTCTCGCTGCATGAGTGTGTATATTTGCTGCTGCGCATCATCAAAGGTCTGTGAGCTCGGCTCCTGCATGTTCTTGTTGATCACATCCCGCACATGGGAGTCCAGACTCACCTACATGAACACACAGCAAAACATGAAGGTAACCTATGGATCTGTGCAAGAAGTTTAAGACGATAGAGGTCTTTTCACAGTTTTACAGACCAAAAATAAACAAAACATTTCAACAAAAGTTTTATTGAATACATATACACCACAGGTTAAACACCCCCGTTTTTTTCTGTTTTTTTTGTATTGAAATTCAAGCGATCCATCTCTCATTGTTCATTCTGCAGAAAGTTCTTCCCAACTATGTTGCAGAAGTTCCCATAAGTGTGCAGCACCTATAGGCTGCTTTGCTTTCACTCTTCTGTCCAGTTCATCCTAAAGCAGCTAGATGGGTTTTAAGTCTGGAGACTTCTGGCCACACCATGTTTTCCAGCTTATCATCTTGTTTTTTTTTCTAAGGTAGTTCTGGCAGAGCCTGGGAGTTCTGGCATGTTTGTGTCATTATCTTGCTGTAGGACGAACCCGACCAACTAGGCACATACCAGAGGAACTGCATGGCGTTTCCAGAATTGTTTCCCATTTCTGGGTAACTTCTCACAGTTTAGCACCATCCTTTGTTTGAATTTCAATTAAAAAAAAAGCTTGAAACTTTTGACTGATAGTGTACATCAACACTAACTTATTTCAGAGTATATGATTGCTCATGACTTGTTCATTTGGAGCAGAGGTGTCAAACTCCAGTCCTGGAGGGCCGTGGTCCAGCACGTTTCAGTGATTTCCCTGCTCAGAAACACCTGGTTCATCTCGGCAGTTAATTGTCATGTTTAGTGAATGTGTTTGAGGAGGAGGCGCATCAAACGGTGCCCCCCGGGACTGGAGTTTGATACCCCTGATTTAGAGCATCCTCAGAATAGAGCGTCCATCTCCTTCACACACAAACAGAACTGCTGCAGAGCGTCAGCTGAGAGTCAGTGATCATCTCGCTTCAGCAGTGTCTCTTTGAGTTGAAAAAATAACCAGTTTGTTGGAAGGGTTTATTTGTCCTTCTTGACAGCACTTATTCCACTTATCGATTTTCTGGCTGTTATGGATCATTATCAATCAATGAAGTGATCCAATCTTATTGACAGGATAAATACTTTCAAAGCATTTTTCATGCCTAAGACTTTATGTGCAGGACTGTATGCTGTGCATCCATTAAAGTACTCTTTACTTTCACATTTGATTTAGTTGTGCATGAGCAGTTTATTATTATGGACAACAAAAACTATTGCATTCATACATATCGCGAAAGACTGACTGAACTGCAATAAATGGTGTTTTTCCAAAGCTGTTCACCCAGTGCCACGTAGACAAGGACAAAAAAATCACAAGGCAGTTTTCTTCATCTTCTGTGCTGCTGTTATAGATTGTTCATTTTGCTATTTCTTTCTGGCGAAGAACTTACTACAATTTAAATTACGTTTACATTTCAGATCTTTTCAGATTTTTTTCAACAATCGTTCAATGGTTCAAATGTTTTATGGAAGGCATTAAAAAAACATGCTGGAATGGAAATTTTGATTAAATTTTTTTTCTGCATAGACTAGTCAGCGTCTGGAGTCTCTGTTACCAGAAAATCCAAAGCAGAAAAGCATTAACACTATAAAGGCTAAGTTTTTACTCACTTATCGCATGTGATATCGCCATCGCAACACTCAACAACATTATCGCATATCGCATGTTTTCCTAATATCGTGCAGCCCTACTCCACTGCCAAACAGTTTTTTTCCATTTAAATATTTCCTCCTATAGTTTGGTAGGAAAATTAATTCTGAATCATACCAATATAGCACAATAGAAATGTTCCATGGTTTATATGAGTGTTTTTCTCAGCACGCTTGGTGTACCCTGGATGCAGGAGACCTGGGGCTGAGAACACCACGGTAAGTGTCTTCAGGCAAGATCTCAGCACTAGTATTAAGTCACCAGGTCTTCCAAATGCATAAATGTAGTGGGACACCGACCTCATAGGAGGAGCTCAGTATTGAAGGATATAAATGTACCTCTCTGGGAGACAGTATAGAGACGTAGTCCTCGTATATCTGCTTAACAGTCTGTTCCACCACAGTACGGTTGGTCTCTTTCTTCAGCTCCTCACAGGCCAGCCAGAACAGCAAGTTCTCCTCACTGAACTCCGTCTTCAGAAACTGCCGGAAGCTCGCACGACCATGTGGGCTTTTAATCAAATGTTCAAACGACTGAGTCCACGAATGCGCATCCTCCAGCGTGGGACCATGTCTGTACAGCCAAATACAGGAAACACAGCATTTGTCATGTTTTATATTGCATCCAACTTACCATTAGCAGATTCTTGTACACACAACAAAAGCACTATTACTCTCACAAGAACATTTCAATTCTTTATAGCTAAAAATACACAAAAAAGCTTTGGAATACTTTATTATTATATAATGAAAATATAGCTACATACAACTTAGACAACACAAGGTGTTTGGTAATATACACAAGGTAATATTTTAACAAATTAAATTATTATGCACATTTCTGCCAAATTGTCTCAATGAAGCTGTAGGCACTCTACTCTTCTTTTATAACTATTTCTTAAATTCTTTTTACTAATAAATTATTAAATTCTTATTTCAAACATTTGAGGTTGCAGAGAACTTGCATATTAGAATCATTATATGTTATGTGAACCCCGATTGCTTTTAAATCACTGAAAACACTGATTTCAAACTCGTGAACGTTAAATGTCAGGGTCGTTTCGTTTTGCATATGGAGGGTTTCCGCATCATGTCAGTGCCCAGCAAGGAAACTGGAACTGAATGGACCCAAATAACCCTGGCGTGTGTCTATATGGAGCATCAGAAACAGGTGGCAATGATGATGGCACTCACAGTTCCTCGACCTCAGCCTCAGTTTGTTTTTCACAGATCCTCTCCTGAATCCTTTCATCCTTGGAAGGGCGTACTGTAAGACTGTTCACACATGCACATAATGCAACAACATGTTTTTATCTACACTACAAACACACTCTTAGGTGCAAGACTTGAGGGTAAGTAGTATTCCTCTGTGTACACAGGCCTGTACGTGTGTGCTTCCGCTGGGATTACGCCATGAACGTCCTGAAGCTTAATGAATGTTCCCAGCACACCTGCACCTAATCCACGACCCCCTCCCCTCCACACATTATAATAACACACGTACACAGTACCAAACGCTTCCCGGGTAAACCCCCC
>JBBJLR010000013.1:4983237-4995782 GCA_037577145.1 Brachypetersius gabonensis | reverse complement strand
AATATCAAGGTGAAAGTCATCATAGCTTGCGTACTATAGACCCAGCTCCCAACCCAACTTTGTGAATAGATTAACGCCGGTATTTTTTTTTGGCCCAATAAGAGTCTCACGTTAATGCAGCACGTTAACGCCGATGACGGCTCACCACTAATTAAAACTGATGTCTGTAATGCCTTGTATTTTGAAAAAGGCTATCAAAACACGATGAATATTATTAATTACATTATTATAGCACATTACTTCTTATACTTCTTCATGTGTTAGTTCTGACCCTTCCGGATGGGTAGCTCAAAAGAGAAGACGTTGTATTGACTCTGGCTTAGAGCAGGGTGTTATGTCAGCCTGTCCTCTTTCATCTCATTCGTCTCACAGTTTTTTTTTCTGTCCAACTCCTACTCTTTCCGTATAATGTCTCTTCCAACTATTCACTAATGTTCAAGCATCATGAGCAGGGCATCTAAAAAAATTTGGGATGGGTTGGGGATGTTAGGTGCAGGGCAGAAAATACATGTGAGAAAACATACAGCCTTATAAAATGCTTTTTTAAGGGTTCTTAACATTAACAAAAAATAATGTGGATTTAGGACCATGATAACTCAAAGATCTAATAGAATGTTTTAATGCTTCTTTGTCTGGTTCAATGTTTGATTTGTATTATGAAATATATGGTACTTTCTAGAATTCTATATAGCACCCCAAAGGGTCTCACTGTTATTATAAGTCACAGAAACCTTTCTGAGCACTATTCAGAGTACTGTATAGAACATGGTACATAGTTCATGGTATGCCTGTATATTATCAATGCAAAGCCATGCATGCAAACAAAATTAGGTTTCTGATCAGTGTTACCTTTCCCTGGTTTGTTAGCAGTAGGTATCTACTGAATCTAAGAACTGTACTTGCTTATTGGGTAAATATTAACATGGAATATAATTACTTAGTGCACATGTGAAAATTAAACGGAAGTAATCATAAACACTAACAGTGTTGAATTCAGTCAGAAATGTTTATTATGAAGAAGTTGATGGCGATCGGTTAATGCCACATTAAATTATTTGATTCCGGGCTGGCTAACATTTTAGTTGTTTTCTTTTCAGGAACCACCGAGTGCGCATTACAGTTTCCTGACCCTTATGAGTACTGGGACACCTTAATGAAAATATGTGTCTTCGTCTTTGCTTTTGTCATCCCTGTCCTCATCATCAGTGTCTGCTACTCCCTCATGCTACTGCGGCTCCGCAGTGTCCGCTTACTCTCTGGTTCTCGAGAGAAAGATCGCAACCTTCGCCGCATCACCCGCCTGGTCCTGGTGGTTGTGGCAGCTTTCATTATTTGCTGGACCCCAATTCATATCTTTATTTTGCTGAAAGCTATAGTGGCCATTCCTGAGACCACAGCGGTGATGGCAGCATACTTTTTGTGTGTTGCCCTTGGTTACACCAACAGCAGCTTAAATCCCATTCTTTATGCGTTTCTGGATGAGAATTTTAAACGATGCTTCAAGGACTTCTGTCTGCCAACGAAGGGCAGGGGGGATAGAGGGTTGGGAGGTAGCAGAGGTGGGAGAAGTGCAGGTAGGCAGCTCCCTCAGGCTGCTGAGAGTCCCCCGAGGACAGCAAAGCCAGCATGACTAGGCGTGGAACTGTCCTCCATCACACAGACAGGAAAGGAGGACTCAAACACACTTGGCCTGACACAGGTGTCATCCACCCTCTGAGCATAATCCACCCTACCTTCAAAATTGTTGTGACGGAAGTGCCATGGCATTACCAGCATTGCTGTGATGGTGTGAGAGCCAACTGGAGCCTGTTAAAACTTCTATCTGTGACTGTTGTAAAAATTTGTTTTGCTTTTTGAGATGTAAGTTATAACAAAGCCTTGTAAATCCATTGTTTTATATTTTTACATTGCTTGAAAACTCTTTTGTTTGTCAACATTTCACGATGAATGGATTAATTGAAATGGTGCAAAACTACCAGCAGAATTTATTTTTTTTACATTAATGTACATTGAGATAGCAGTTTTTTGTTTCTGTGTAAAGTTACCACGTCAGAGAAACAAGGTGACAGTATGACAGTGCAAGTTTCTGACCTCACAGTCATTTGATTATAAATTTATTAAGATATTCAGAGCCTCATGAAATCCCAGATATCAGCACAAATCAATTCAGTTCAGAAATGACACATAGTGTCTTTGGAACATAGCACCACTTTTATGAATCACCTAAAACTACTTATATGAGCCCCTTAGGGTGTTCAATAAAACCAGCCATGTTTTTTTCAGATAAAAAGGGCTCACATACATAATTGAATGTTTTAGTATGTTTTGATAGATGTAAACATTCCAAAATCAATGCAGTTGATTGGCCACCTTCAGATGCATTTTTACAACCTTAATATCTATTGATCCTTAAATGTTTCTGGAGGAAACAGGACTAAATAGTATCAATCGTGAGTGATTTTAGAGAAAAGGTCAGCCAAGCTTTTAACACTCATTTATTTCCATTCAAAGAATCACTCAAGCATATCTTCGCTCTCAAATGATTTATTGATGTTGTATTCTGAATACTTAAGGCGCATAAAACGGTATAAACTTCTCATAGATTGAATGTATTCTTGTAAATGCAGCCTATCCCATATATTGAAATGGATGGATGAGGCTGATTGAACTGTTAAAGTAGTTCTCAGGGATTTGGGGTTCTAGTCAGCATAGATGTCTTTCTGTTACCTATAGAGGCTGTTGTCACATAATTTTTTTGTTGTAATTATGTTCTTATGTTCTTATTATAGACACCTATGATCATTAGCAATGTGTGACCTTGTGGATGAATGCCAATGTATTATATACAGATACAAGTGCACTTTAAAGGCCAGGGTCCCTTCCAGCATAGACTTAAGTATGAGAGTAAGCACAACATATACGTAACATTTTTATTCCAGACTTTTATTTCACATTGGGCATACACATTCAATTAAGTATCAGTGCATTTACAAGCACAGTGCTCTTAAAAACATTATTTCTCAACATCGGATATTCTAGGATTGTCCTGAATGGCTTTAGATTTTTGGGACAGAATGACAGAATTTCTGCTGTCCCTGCAAGCCTTTTTTGAATAAAGGCCCATCACCGGATTAAAATGTAGCCTCGGTCATTTTTTATGACCAAAATACCATTAAAGGGCCCATGTCATGGAAAAACAAAAATCCAAGCTTTTACAGAAAGGGGTTTAATGGCCTAAGGTTCTAAAACATACCTTTAACTCTCCATTCCCTACAGTCTACATATGAAAGCTAAGCTGCAAAAACAGCTCATTTTGACTCCAACTTATAATGTGTTTTCATATGACCACCTATTGGCGTATTGCAGTTTAGCCACACCCAATGACACTAAAGTTAAAGGGAGATTTTCAACCCAAACCTTTTTTTTTTTAATTACACAATGAGATAAGGAGAAATGTACACGTAACAGTAATATTGGTATGAGGTGGAAAATTGTCCTTTAAAAATAAACTACTATGACTGTTTTAGTACATAAAACCATACAAATGTTCTGGTAAAACACAAAAAAATACAAATACAAGAAAATGTAGGGTATGGGCTCTTTTAATGGAAAATAGTTTTAACAGACAAAAAGACCAATACAAGATCAATACAATTCTCAAGACCATCTCACATTTGGCTTAAAGCTGTCTTATGCCTTATGCTGGAGGGTTAAAAGGACAAATGAGAAAGAATGGTTTGTTTGCTTTTTGTGTCTACTTGCACGTATGAGCATGGATGGGAGGGTCCACATAAGAAAGGAAAAAAAGCTGTGCTGTCTCTGATTGTTTTTGTAAATCCTGACCTGAATGTTTTCAAATTTGGCAGAGGGCTTAAATTCGACATGCTGGAAATCTCCAGGTCGAGCAACAGACATTACATAATGTCACTAAGAGTGTGACGTAACTGAAGTCTATGGTAGGAATTTATGTACATAGAAATCTAGAGTAAACCTGTAAGTAATTGGGCAGTGACTTCATGTGCGTTGTTTCTGTCTCTGCAGCTGTTTGGATTTGCAAGCATAGATTAAGAGGTTAAAGGGGGGATTTAGAATGTAGCTGAGTCGTAACTGTAGCTGCTGACATTCTACACTTTAACCTCATAATAATCCAATCAGAGACAAACAACAGAAATACAGAGGTCGGTCATTTGCGTCCAGACAGTAAAAATCCTGACCTGCCTGGATTTTCTAGTTTGCTTGAAATGAAATCTATCCAGACAGGTGGAGTAAAATCTTGGGGAATATTTTTACTTTCTGGATCTAAACCACCCACCTGATGATGTCATGGCCTATTTATTTACATACTTTATTGTGTATTACTCTTGTTTGCATTCCTCTGAATAGCATCCTGAAAACAAATATTTATTATACTCTCAGCATGTAAATACTAAAGTATTAGCAATATTTGTTTATTTAAGGATTTAGCATATCTGTAGGCTTTTCATTTTGTGCATGGAAAGTATGCATTGTGAACCATTCGAATACTCATTATGAGCTGCTTTTTATTAGAGATCCTGCTTGTGTGTGATTTAACCTGAATGAGTACTTGTACATTATTAACAGGACTGTATTAGCAGCATCTTATTCATGTAAGTAAACTGTAAATATATATACACACGTATTAATATTTTATTTTTTTAGAGCACTTCCATATGGTGAATATTTTGTTGTGGGATCGTTGTTATTTCGAGAATGTAAACCACACAATGGTACTGAAAAGTATTCTGGAAGACCAGATCTGTATATCTGCTGATATAATAGGCTTTTTTTTAAAGCTCTAAGCTTACACTCTGTGGGCAAAATGAACACATCAATCACACAAGCACATTTCCAGCTCTTTCTAGCAGCCAAATTTGCTCTTTAAAGAGCCAGACTGTCATTTCACATTGATGAAGGAAAAATAAATGTTTAAATAACATGAAAATAAAATGCTCCATCAAAAGTGGCATCTAACAGGCATCTAATTATTGAGCACAATGAGTCATGCAGAGTTACGCCACAACATTTCGGCACAGATGTAGAAGATGAGGCACTCACCTGCCTCATGTCATTTGCCTTATGAAATTACAGCAAAAACAAAATAATAAATTGGTCGATTTTCCATTATGTGTTCTGAGCAAAGAAATTCTACTTCCAATCAATTATTTCCCAAATGGAAATAAAGAAATAAGATGTATTTACAGACATACACACAGGTGAAACATTAACCAATCAGCTCTAGCCTTAATATAAATGTAAATAGCAAGCAGTGGATGTTTACTCTTTTTTCGTCTCTGTCCTGGGCCTTTATTTCAAAGGAGAAGATTTATTTATGATTACCTTACAGTCAAAAATAACGAGTATGAAGGTGTATACACAATACGTGATGTATATATTTTGTTAAAATATTCGTGTATGTGTGCATGTGTGCATTCGCAGTGTACTGTGTGTTGTGAGGAGACATGACGTTGTTTCAGATGCTGTCTCTGTTTAATAGTTGCTTTCTCACGTTCATGTAAACAGCAGGCCATGTAAATGCTGAACAGTGAGCTTGTAAGTGTCTCCTTGTGTAAGACTCATCGTGAATTAAAATCAATACAATCAAACAACCAAAACAATGTCATTCTTCTGATAATGTTGCAGCCATAGTTTCTTCTATCAAGTAGATCTAAAGGTCAGCAATATAATACAGTTAACCGAGTTACAAAGACTGTACTCTGTCAGCCTGTGTTGAAATGGGGAAATGAATGAATGTTGGGTTTCAAAAACAACAACATAGACAAGCCAACAGGCAGAGATGATTGGCTAAACAGCTAAAAAATCCCCCCTAAAACATAAGCATAAACCCACCATAAAGGAATGAAATGACTAAAGCGTAGTAAAGTAAAAAGTTAGTAAAGTCGAATACATCAGACAACTCAAAGAAATCAAACACTGAGCCATTCTGCACGTTCAAGGTCCATTCTTTGGCGTGAAGAAACGTGCACCGACCCGCACAGGGTGAAATATGAGAAAATGTGAAGCACACTGTGGGATATATTTTTCCGTACATCATCCCTGAGTAGAGACTGTATTTCTGCTGCATGATTTGATGAATGTCCTCTGTTCAGGTTATGAACAGTGTACAGTTCCAATGGCAGTTCCATTACCTTCAGGTGCCACCAGATGCTTGTGGCCTGCTGACCTCTGTCACAGCCCATTTCCAATGTGCCAGTCTTCTGAAAACTGATTTCTCCATTTTGCATTAGCCTCTGTTTCAATACATTTTCTGTCTCTCTAGGTTTTTACTCACATCTTTAAGCCACTTTCTCATTTTAGCCTCAGTCTTGTAGACCTACACAAACACTGAAAAGGCCCAGTAGTCTATCATGGACGGATAAAGTACTGAAACTATTCAAAAGTTTTGATGTTATAGTGTAACACACAGAAGTACAGTACATAGAGAATGGAAGCAACAAATAAACTGCCACGGCAATTACTGCAATTGCTTTCAGTTACTCTTTGTTTGTTTCTGTAATCTGATTAAGCCAGTTTTGGGATTTTTTTTTGTATTTTCTAACACCAGTTCATATATGGTCATCAATGAATAACATTACAAATTTAAGATTAGTATCTGAGCGGGTGATAATTAATGCATTTGTGATTAAAATCTTTCTGTACAAACATAGCAATCCAGTTCACTTCAGTGTTCATTTCCATCCAGGGTGAGCACAGGCCAAAATCTTGCAGATTTGTACAATCACAGCACACAAAATTGTCTAGCAAACCAAGAACGTCTCTGTCTTTTCTCATATTTATATATATTTACTTAAGAACTGTGACTAAAAGGTGCATAGTGGATATCATACTTACAACAAGACTGAGCAAAACACTCTACTGCACACTTAGGCAAACAATAACAGGAATATGAACAGTTGCTGTATTTTACTGAAGCCCATGATCCTCCACACATTTCCACCATCCTGCATGTTCACAGCCAGTGTTCTCTTGTGATTTCTTGCCAGACAAAAACAAGAAATTAAAGAAAACCTACTTGACCTACAAAAATAAAAAGAGGAACTGTTGTGCCCAAGGGGAGATTAACTGATCATTCATTATGGATATCAAGCGATAAATGCATATAGTGTCATATAGAGTCACTTTCTAGGTATTTTGTTGAATTAATCCTCCATATCCTTCAACAGCCATATCCACATATTTTTCTCGAGGTTTAATTCGAAATGTGCTTAATCAGTATCTTACATAAATTCATTAACTTTCACCCCACTCTCCAAAATCTTTTAGATTTATCATTTTAAGTGATTTTAGTGGAGAGCGGGGTGGGTTTGAAACAGTCTGATACATTTGTTAGACACTCACAGACAGTTTGGTAGTCTGCAATCAAGTTCCTCATGGGTGAGAATAATTTACTGTATTTTGCTGCTGTTGCTCAAGTGTTGCTCTAAGTGATTGCTTAGCTCACCTGTATGGACAGGCTGGTCCAGTCTCCACCACTCCTCTGCCTCATGTGACATGACATTTTTCTGCTTTAACACTTTACATTTAAAGGGGACATATTCTGCAAAACTCACTTTAAAAAAAATAGTTATAATAGGTCTATGGGCTATACAAAGCATGTTCACAATATAGGGCATTAACACAAAAATCGATTAGTCGACTAGTCAACTTCAGATGCACTAGTTGACGCCCCCCTGAGAGAAGTCGACTAGTCGTGTGTTTTATTCCTCTTTCTGTTCGTTCCCTTGCGTACACAACACAATATTTGCCTCGGATTGGCTTACGCTGACACGCGTTCTTTTAAACCAATTATTATTGTCCCTTCATAAAAAGGGCGGTACCGTTGCCACAAGGGGAATCTAAACACAAGACCACAACAAGACGAGAGACAGCAGAGAAGACAGACACACATCACATGTGTGGAGACACTTCATTCTAGACACACAAACAGTACGGTGACTTGCACAACCTGTAAGTCAGTGTTAAAGTACAGCAACAGTACCGGTGCTCTGCACAGCATCTGAAACGGCATTCGCTACCTAACATGGCTAATGCTAGAACTGCAGGGTGTCGTCCTGCCTCGGCTTAAGCTGTTCCCACTCTGTCCTTAATGCCCTATCATGAAATTCTTTGCACAAAATCACTCTCACATATCACAAGAGATATTACTAGCTTTATTATTGACAGTTTCAGTCCCTCAGGCTCAAAATGAGCCGTTTCAAGGCTTTGTCCCTTTTATGCAAATAAGCTATTGCTGGCCACGCCCCACACATCCCATGCTTGCCAAATGAAAGAACAAGCTAGTTCATACTTAACTGCATAGAAACACAAAAGTCATTATTTGAAAGTACTTAGCGTTCCCTCATCTGCTGACTTGTCACGGACAGTTAATACAGATCCCCCCATGACGCTGAATTCGCGCCTTATTCACAGCTACTTATTCACATTTTTGAAGATGGAAGAAACTGATTGTTGCTGGGACATGGCCATCGAAAATGAAAGCCATGCTGTTCTTCATTTTTCTTTGGCTGGGAGAAAGCGTAGGGATTTGTGCTGTACTTTGCAGCAACAACACTTCATGTGTGACTTGCCTTTGCCTGTAGCCACAGCACTCGGCTCCATGCTCGTAAATCTAGCAGACAGCACCCCAGTAGTGGGTGGGGTCTTGACAGATATTCTATGCAAATTGGCCTAGTGGGACGTCACACTGGGTCCTCCGTCCAAATGGCTCATTTTGAAAGGGCCTGAAACTGTGAAGAATAATGCTGCTGAGATCTCTTTATGTGAGAGTGATTTTATGCAAAGAACATCATGAACATGTTTTGTATAACCCATAGACCTATTATAACCAAAGTGAGTTTTGCATATGTCCTCTTTAAACATATACATACCCACTTCAAAATCAAGATTTGCAGTTCTCTCTTGCTCTATTTATGCACAGTCTATGACGTGTGCATGACATGATTACACTGGGGTAGGACTGTGGGGCCTACAGCAAAGTGTAGCCCAGGGGCTCAGTGTAATTTCATGCACTTAAAACAGAAAAGAGCTGACAAACAGGTCAAATGATGTTCTCCTTCTGGGCTAATGTTGTCTCCTTCTTTCTCCACTAGAATTCAGCTTACAAGTTATACCCTCACAGACAAAACAAACAATGTTTTGAGCACATGGGGAAAAAAAACAGTTCCTTAAATAATGTACTATGTTGTTACTGGTATTTGCCCTTAAGCCTGCAGCATAACAAACGTGCACGCCTGTAGCTTTGTGAGCAGGTTCATGTCTCCATCTAGAGGTTATAAGTGAACTCCACAGTTTATTTCCATCACATACACTACCAGTCAAAAGTTCGGACACGGTTTTTTTCTTTGTTTTTATTATTTTCTACATTGTATATTAATGTTGAAAACAAACATATTGATGAAGGAACACATGGAATTGTGCAGTAAACTAGAGTATGTTTTGTAATAAGATAATGATGGACCGTTGTGTCTTTTTAAGTGATTCGTGCCATAATGTGGAGTAGAACCGGAGTGGAATAGGATCATTGAGTGTGTACCGACCCTACCATCACAACTGATGGTCCCAAACACATTAAGAAGGCAAGAAATTCCACTAATGAACTCTTGACGAAGAATACCTGCTAATTAATTACCATTCCAGGTCGATTTGTCGTCAATCTGATTGAAAAATGCCAAGAGTGTGTAAAGCCGTCATCAGAGCAACAGGTGACGTTTTCAGTGTTAATCAATATGAATGAAATTGAAGGAGAAAATGAAAGTTTGTAAATGAAGATTTTTGTAGATAATTCTTTTAATGCAGTTGCTGCAGAATTAAATGACAACTTTCTGTCAGCTGTCACTTTAGATGATACTGTTTACTTTAAGCCCATTTGCTAATCCATTCTTAAATATTTTCACTGTTAATATTTATAGTTAATAGTTAGTCTTTAATTTTAGTTTACTTTAGTTTTTTAAGTAAATCTGCATGCATTTTAGAACCAAGTAAGCCAAACTTTAAAAATGAATTACTAATGATCTGATTGAAATGAAATGCGTGAGTGTTTGAACTGAATTTGATTGTATTGTGAATGTTGTTACTCATATTTACATTAACTAAAAGTGTAATGTGACATAATTTCAGTGCAATACGTGACAACATTTTGTGACATGGTAACAGCATATAACGTTTCAGCATGGATTTTGTTTATGTTTTATGAATCAGTATGTAAATCTCTGCTCTCCTATTGGCTGGCAGTGTGACTCACTGTTAGCATGTGACGGAGAAGTGACGTCAGGTCGAGGTTTGTTCCGGGAGTTGTTTGGTCTGCTGCTGTTTCTGAGTGAAAACAGTCAAAATGAACCGCATTTTCGGCAGAGGAAAACCCAAAGCACCACCACCCAACCTTACGGACTGTATAGGCACAGTAAGTGAATGTTTTTGAACTTTTCACAGAGCTGTCTAGCCGACAAAACAAAGAGAACCGACCGTCCCTTGCGACCAAATGTGGAAACGACACAATAGATTCGGCTGATGTCGTTGTTTTACCTGTAATATCTACATTATTACTTACTATAAAGTCATGTTCAAGATTACTGTTAACTTTTGTGTTGTCAATGGTTGTCTTCCTGCCTGGTTATAGTACCTTATTAGCATGTTTAGTCAGTAAACAGACTGGCTTGGTCGTTTAGCCAGTTAGCTTAAACATGGCATCAAAGTTTCAGCCTTTTTTCATTCCAACCACTGAAAACTGACGCTGCCGAATTTCTATATTGAAACACATTTCAGTGGTTCATTTTGTACGTAATGTTAGAAGACGTAACGATAGAAGACATACTGGTGGCCTGGTGGTCGAATCCCAGGAATGCCAGCTACACCACTGAGGTACCCTTGAGCAAGGTGCTCCCTGTTGGTGGCTGTCTGCTGCTTCACTTGATGAGCGGTAAATAAGCTTTCTGAAGAGACAAAGACAGGCTCAGTCTTAGCCCCATGTCAGCTGTGTGAGCTGGGTGAAAGTGCCTCCTTCAGGAAGAAAAGGGTGTGTGATTAAAACCGGTCACACACGTTCTCACCCACCCGAAATACTGATGTTAAACGTGCCATGTTATTGGCCTGAGCTCACGCTGTTTCCTGTGTTGTGTTTCACTCTGCTCCTCTC
Organism: Brachypetersius gabonensis; assembly: GCA_037577145.1. Taxonomy (NCBI): domain Eukaryota; kingdom Metazoa; phylum Chordata; class Actinopteri; order Characiformes; family Alestidae; genus Brachypetersius; species Brachypetersius gabonensis. The sequence goes on along the minus strand of JBBJLR010000013.1, from coordinate 4,984,612 downwards.
TCTTTCTCCCCTTTTTTAAACTCTAGGTTGATTCACGAGCAGAGTCCATTGATAAGAAGATATCCAGACTTGATGCCGAGCTGATGAAATATAAAGACCAGATGAAAAAAATGAGGGATGGACCCTCAAAGGTAAAGCACAGGCAGTAACTGATTAATTAAAGAATCCATATGCCTTACAGAAGTGACACGAGTAAACTGATCAAATAAGCTTAAGGTTGATGTCTGTACCTGATGTCAGGTTAATGTAACAAAACTTTCAGCATCATAAGTGAATTTCTCCTGTTTGGCGACCATTCACTAATGGTCCCACTGAAAGGTTGATCATACTGTGTTCCTACTGAACGGTTATGAAATAAGTTCTGATACATTTTAAGTGTGAAACCTCTCAAAATCCACAATAAAACAGCCAGCTTTTTAATCTTTTGCATTTTGTTTATTTTAGCAAGTAAACAAAGAACTTGCCCTTCCATTGTGGTGGAATAATTCAATAAAACAGCATGCTGTAATGTCTGTTCCCATACTTTATTTGTCTTTTAGGATACTGTTGAATACAGTATCCAGCGTGATTTTGAAGCTGCTTCAGTTTCCCACAATGCACATGTTATTTCTAGTCAACCCTGTCGATCAGTACAGTAGAATATGACAGTAGCTACATGAATACTGAAGGGGGGCGTAGCTGATCAAATGTTTGTCTTGGGGTTGTATGTGAAAGTCCATACCGCTACTCCACCAGTGCTGCCCCAAAAACACCTCTGGTGTTTATTGCAGTTATGAATCACAATTTAGATTTCCTGGATGCTGTAAATCCTGTACTTTTAAATCACTGTCTTTTTTATAACTACCAAGAAGCCCATTTCTGCCTCCCATGCAATTAACATTGGTGTTTTTTTATTTTTTTTGTTTGTTTGTCTAGTTAGTAGTAGATGTTGTAGAAGTGTCCAATTTGATTTAGACAATGGCAAACAGCCAATTGTGCAACAAATGAAAAGGAGTCGAGCGGCTTAAAATGTAAATATTTGATTGGTATCACCAACAATATTCATACTGGATCATAAATACAGCATGTAGGAATTTAATAGTGGTGAAAGCTAAACTGTCACATCTGCCCCCATGTTAGAAATCCTGCTTGGTGAGACAGTCTGGAAGTACTGACTGTTATCTGCATTGTAAAGTTTTTGCCTTTATCTGTTTTAGAACATGGTGAAGCAAAAAGCCATGCGAGTTCTTAAACAGAAGAGAATGTGAGTACACTCATTATTCACCAGATAAAAACTCTGCCTGTACTGTGAGCACTAAAATATATACACTGCTCACAAAAATTAAAGGAACACTTTAAAGAAACACATTAGATACATCAGATCTCAATATGAAGT
>JBBJLR010000013.1:4904174-4917239 GCA_037577145.1 Brachypetersius gabonensis | reverse complement strand
TGAAGGTCCTTCAGGAAGCCTGGAGAACTGTTCCTCAAGAACACACTCACATACAGGAGAGTCTGGATCTCTGGAAGATAAATATGAAGAACTGAGGCGAGTCAAAGCTCTTGCACAGTGCTGTGTGTTTTGTTACTCAGTCCTTCCTATTCTCTCTCTCTCTCTCGTCTATACTCTCTTCTCATTCTCTCCTTTCTCTCCCTCCCTTCCTCCATCCTGCCATTCATCACTGGCTAATCTTGGAGGCCACTGGAGGTCAAGCAGGGTCAAAGGGTCAAATCCCCAGTGATAACAGTGACCTTTGACCCGGGCCTTAGCATGACAATCAACATCACTATTCTGCAGCTGGTCACCCCTCCACCTCTTTCTCCTCCACCTCTTTCTCCTCCACCTCTTTTTCCTCCACCTCTTTCTCATCCACCTCTTTCTCCTCCACCTCTTTCTCCTCCACGTCTTTCTCCTTCACGTCTTTCTCCTCCACCTCTTTCTCCTCCACCTCTTTCTCCTCCACCTCTTTCTCCTTCACCTCTTTCTCCTCCACCTCTTTCTCTTCCACCTCTTTCTCCTTCACGTCTTTCTCCTCCACCTCTTTCTCCTCCACCTCTTTCTCCTCCACCTCTTTCTCCTTCACCTCTTTCTCCTCCACGTCTTTCTCCTCCACCTCTTTCGCCTCCACCTCTTTCTCCTCCATGTCTTTCTCTCCTCTCTCTATTTCTCTCTCTCTCTCCTCTCTCTTTCTCTGTCTCTCTGCCTCTCTCTCTCTCTCTCTCTCTCTCTCTGCCGGTGAAAAATCATCCATCCATAATTCATCATGTTTCCCACCGACGACCACCCCAACCCCCCCACACCAACCCCCACCTCCACGCCAACTCATCCTAGCAACAGGAACCTAGCAACAGCAACAACTCTCCGCTTCGCTCTCAGCCTATGGGGAACATTAATGTCTCATCAAATTTGGCCAATCGGTGCAGAGCGGAGAGCGGCGCGATGCGTTTCCTGCCGCCAGCCGGCGAGACAGCTGTGGAACGAATGGAGAGAAGGACAGGCCTGAGAGAGTGAGAGAGGTGTGAAAAGGAGAGAGCGGGAAGGAGTGCGGGGGCACGGGAGGAGTAGGAAGGGAAGGAGGGGCGACGTAAGAGAGAATAAGGGAGAAAGGAAGAAGGAGAGAATAAAAGAGAAGAGCCTATTTATTTACTATATAAATCACTACTGTGTTATTTGATGTTTCTAAGGGGTTTATAAACCATATAAACTGTTACTACAAGAGCCGGACCTTCTGTCACTTTACTTTACTTTAAGTTAATTTACAGTCCGTCCATCCGTCTGTCCGTCCATCCATCCATCCATTCATCCATCCATCCGTCCATCCGTCCATCCAGTCATTATCAAAGCAGTTTATCCCAATCAGGAACATGGGGGTTCCCAGCCCCTCAGTTCAGCCATAAATGTAAAACTTGTTCAGAAAACAAGGAAAACACTTTTATGCTAATGCTAATTTATTTTCAAGATTCTTTATTTGTCAGATGCATAGTTACACAAGTACAACACGCAGTGAAATGTATCCTGAACCGCTCCTTTGTATGACTGTCTACATTGGTTTTTAAATATAGATTTTCCACCTGATAAATAATTGTATTTGTAGCTGTTCTGCCAGTCCGCCCCTGCTCTACACTCAGTGATGTATCTAGAACGGACTGAAAACTTTTAGTTATATGGCTCTAAAGTCTGTGACATATCTAGATCTGACTGAAACCTGGTTACACTACGGCTCTACACTCAGTGATGTATCTAGGACGTATCTAGGTCTCTGATGGTGGTGTAGTGGGTAGGATGCTTGTCTCCAGACCAAGAGGTCATGGGTTCGAATCCTACCTTCAGCCCACCCCCAGTGGGTTCCTGAGCAAGACCCTTAACCTCAACTTGCTCCAGGGAGAGACTGCCCCCTGCAGGTAGGGAATGGAAGTCGCTTTGGAAAAAAGCGTCTGATAAATGCCATAAATGTAACTGTAAATGAAAACAGTGCAGAGCCGTGGTCCAGCGCGTTCTGCGGATTTCCCTGCTCAGACACACCTGGTTCACCTCCCAGTTAATTGACAGGTTTAGTGAATGTGTTTGTTGAGGAGAACCATCAAACTGTGCTGGACTCCGACACTCCAGGCCCGGGGTTTGACATTCCTGTTCTCCTTTTCAATCATAATCCATATTACATATAGTCTATCACAGAGTTCCCGGAGGTCTCAGAGAACCACGTGGTTCTAACTTAAGCCCACTGGTGCCAGTCGCTCTGAAATGCTTACAGAAATGATGGACGTTTTTAACAAATCTCTCCTTACAACACTTTTATCCTTTACATTTGGCCGGTTGGGTGTGAAACGTTTCTGTAATGTTTCTGTAAATAAAAATTTTCAGACATAAAAAAAGCGCCAGATGAATAAATTTGAATGGAATTTAAGTGAACCTTGACTGGGACCTGCCAGTGCTGCTCTAGTTCATTCTATGGCATGCCGTACAGAAGGTACTGTATAGTTAATTACACAGAAGGCCGTAGACACGAGGAGAAGCAGCCCCTGAACCGCTGCCCGGCTGGAGCTCTATTTCAGATGTGAAGAAGCCTGTGGGTGGTACTTTTCTGCCTGAAGCTCTCTATGAAATTACACCATCCACTTAAAAACGATCAAGATGGGCTGAAAACCCTGCGCAGGAGTCGGTGAGATAATGGAACAGCCATTTAGTTTAGTGTTTCTTTTCTTTTTTTTTCCAGGTCAAAGCCAAAAGCTCTTCAGCAGGAGTTCTTTTGGGAACTCGAATAAACAAGCCAGGACCCGTACATAATAATGATATGCTAATGATATGGTAATAATGATATGGTAATGATGTTTTTCCAGCCCACCTGACCCACAGACAGGCAGTGATCCATATGATGAGGAGATCAGAACAACGCACAGCAATAATTATCTTCTCCACTGATGGCAAATTAGAAAGACACATCTTTGAACCATGCTAACCGAGCAGCAAGAGCCAAGACGATCCAGGGAGTGGAAGAAAACAGCACGCCGGCATCTGCTCTGTTTAGCTGCTGCTTTGGCGGCTCAGAGCTTTAAAAAGCTTTTTTCAGATCTGATCCATTTAGAATTTAAACGTCTGCTCATGTTTAGCGCATCAAGATCATTAACTGAACTTCCAGAAACTGAGTGCAGCGACACCGAGGAGTTGCTTGTTGGTTATTATGCCTTGAGTGTAGTTTGTATATACTTTAGATTTTTTCCATATAGACCCCAACACTTTGCTTCTCTGTGAAACCATGTGGAATTAAAATACGATATTCATGATTATTATTGTTGTTTTAGTTATTTGAATCACCATGCTGTTTTTATCTAATGGTATGTTGTTCGGCTTTGTCTTGTTTTTATATTCAAATAACTAAAACAACAATATTATATTATATATTCGACTGCTAACTACCCTAGTAACCACCTGGAACACCATAAATCAATCATATGGTAGCACCACCAGAAATACTATGGCAATCAGTAGTAGTAACAGTCACCTGGTATGCCTAGCAACACTTTAGAAACTACCATAGGTGTGTTACGTCTAAGGGTGGCAGCCTTTCAGTTAATTTAGGTTAATTAGAGCTTATGTTCTTGGCACGATCCGCAGGGGTTTGTGTTAAGCGTGAGTGTGGATAATCATGCTCAGCTGATTTAAGTTGAAGGTTTAAGTAATAGTGCCCTGTGATTGGCTGGGAAAGGGTTTTTAAAAAAGCGTCTGGGAGCGTGGTCACCCCAACGTAACCCTCTAATATATCCTCAAACATATACCTCAGGGTTTTGGGGGTTGTTTTGTTAGTGTGCTGGAGGGGAGGTGAAGTATCACCTAGTTCTAAAACGTACCTTGTTCCGTGATCATGTTATCGACTGAGAAAACGTATCACACTGCTGTATGTGGGGAAAAGCTGGGCTGAGTCTGGTGTGAGTTTGCTTGTGACTCTTTCTGTGAGACTGTCTCGCCTAGGTGGAACCCTCTGGACTTCAGAGAGTCAGCTTCTACTACAAGCAGAGGGAATCTGGTCGGTCTCAAAGGAGATTCAGAGGGGTGAAGGTCCCCCTCGTGGTGGTGAAGCTCATCCGTGAACGAGCTGGTTTTGAGTTGGACTTGTATGAACTTTCTGTTAATAAACACAGTGTCTCTGGACTCTCGCTGCCTTCTGCTGTGTCTTTGTCCCTCAGCCCGGCAGGACATGGTGCTACATTTTCTTAAGAAATAATAAGAATAATAAAAATGTGTCTAAATATAATACAACACAGTATATCTAGTCTATCAGTATTCGATGAACGGAGCATAATGTAATCACTGTCAGGAACTACACCGAAGTGAGAGTGTGACTGACAGAGCCAGGTGAGTGAACCAGCAAGACACATTTCCCCTGAGTGCCCATTTTAAACCTGTGTGAAGGTCAGATGTGACGTAATATCAGTCTGTTTTTATTTTTGGAACTTCTAATCAAATCCGGTGGAACTCTCGGTCTGCGAATACGTGCAGCGGAAAAGTTCAATTATACAAATCTGCTGAAGATTCTCATTTGTCTCCAGTGAATGAAATATGCTGCATAAAAGCAGAGCATTTCAAATACAGTTATTCTGTGATGTAAAGCTTAAAAAAATATCATGAATATCCAAAGAGCAAAGAGCACTGGCCTCATTTTGTACCTATTCTTTAGCCTCCAGATGGGAAAAATAAATCGAGTTTTTGTAAAATCCCCTTTGTTGTTCTTTGGCGTTAAAGGACATAACCTTGCCAGATTTACTAGTCTTTCACTGAACTCCAGTCGAGATGTTGTCAGTTTATGTTGCCTTGCTAAAAAAAAAAAACTGCCAAAAACAGGAGGCTAACTTTGGAAAATGAAAATCTATACATGCGCTCAACATCAAAAGTAAAGAATGTTTTTCATGTATGTCTTACAAACTTCACACATAGTGTTTAATCTGTAAGTAGAATTAAATCCGGAGTTGGACGAGGCCTTTTAGCTTAGCACTAACATAACAGACAGAAAATATTTTAGTTACAAAAAATAGCTGAATTATGTACTATGATGAAATGACCACAGGCAGCACCAGGGCTAGCCGTGTTTATTCACCCATTTTAATGGGTCGGTTTGCTAGTAAGGTTCCCAACATTACGTTAGACCTCTTTTCATGTAACTTTATTTGATATTAAGTAAATGTAACATGTTTGTTAGCCTGCCGTTTTCTCTCCTGATGCAGTCGGAACCCCTCAGCCCTGGATGGGATCAAAGCCTTGGCTGGATATCATGGGCACTTTACTCAACTGAATCCAATCACAGTTGTAATTCTCATTAGTGCTCTTTAAAGAGAGCCTCTGATAGGCCTGTAACTTCAGCCATTTGGTTCTGCTGGTTAATCTGAATGATGTCTGATAATTAGGTTCACACAGTTTCAGGATGCTCATAACTATGTCACAGTGGTGAAGTGAAACGTACCTGGCCATATGGTTGAACCCAGGCGCGGACAGGAGCATGAGGGTTGGTAGAATCATGCGCTTTGATCTGCAAACGCTCTACTTAGATTCCGGTGGGAATCTAAGGATTCCCACCGGAACCAATGTTCACACTCATGCACACAAGGTGAGTGAGTCCTCCCCTGAATCCAGAGTAGAGGTCGGCTGGGCAAGGTGAATGGGACTCCAGGATCTACCTATTTCCTGTTTATATGCCTAGCGACATGCTCCTTTCCTGTGACCCTTGCGTGTCGCCTGATGCATGTGACACTATTATTGATTATATTGCCTTATCTGGAGGCGGATGGAGGCGGATGGATTCCCATTCTGAGTCTTGATTCCTTTCAGTGGTTCTTCATAAAAGGGTTTCTCCTTTCTAGCCTTGGTTCCTCTCGTACCAGAGAACGGGTTGCATCCTGGTCTGGCACCAGTTCAGAGCCGTTTCCACACACCCAGCCGGAACCAAAAAATAGCAGTTTTTTTCCAGTACAAATGTTCACAACATCATTTTGTTTGTCATTCTGCAGTTTGGCAAGAAAGCACAATGGAGACAGATGGAAAGTGGTAATGCTCTTAATCTTGATTGCAATGGTTCTGCTCAAAATCAGTGGAATGTTAAACAGAATCCAGAACAGTGGGGTTTTTTTTGTTTATAAGGAGTTTCTTTGTTTCTCTGTGCCCTCAGACCTCTGCTGTTTTCGCTGTTGACCCACGACTGTGCAGCAATGCACAGTTCAAACCACATCAAGTTCTCTGAAGACATGACCAAGGTGGGTTTTATCAGTGAAAACAATGAGGTGGCGAACAGAGAGGAGGTGCAACGGCTACCGGGCTGCTGCAGGGCAAACAACCCGTCTCTCAATGTGGACAAAACAAAGGAGACAGTTGAACAAACACTCTTCCCTGAAAATCAATGTAAGTGGAGATTGTTTAGAGCACCAAGATTCTTGCTGTTCATATCATGGAGAACCTCAACACAAGCTCCAACACCAAGACAGCCCAGCAGCATCTCTACTTTCTGCAGAGACTGAGGACAGTGCAGCACCCCCACCCCGTTCTACAGAGGTACTATAGAGCATTCTCTGTAGCTGCATAACAGCTTAGTAAGGACAGCTGAGATGATCACTGGAGTCTCTCTCTCCCCTCTGTCACAGATATTTACACCAGCACTGTGGATGAACCCACTTACCTTTCACACACGCTGTTCACCCTCCTCCCATCTGGCAGAACCATCTGGTTCTGTAGCATACAGGCTTGTACACACACAATAACTGTACACACACAAACACCCCTGAACTTAATTCCCTCATCTACACTGAACGATTCTGCCAAAACTTACCTATTCACCCTATATTTAACACTCTATATTTACTATGTCCTACATATTTGTTTACCTCAGCATCTGCATTTTTGCACACTTCTATTAGAAATAATGTCTGTCATCATACTGTATTCATTCAAACAACTCCTGCAGCTACTTTGGTCAACTGCCTTTTCCTGAAATTATTGTATCATCTCAGACAAAAGTAATGGGACACCGGGGCAAGGTGAGCGGTTTTCAGGTCGTTGGAAAGAGTGCAAGATATAAAAAAATAATTCCATGAAATGAACATGGTTTACGAGTTTTGACTCACGAGTCACAGCACAGAGTCCGAGTCAAGTCTCGAGTTGCTGAGGGAAGTCTAAAGTCAAGTCACACGTCTTTGTTTGTGCGACTTGAGTCCGAGTCTCAGAAACCTACTTACTTTACTTGACTTGCAGCTACTTTTCTTCTGTTGGGTTTTGGTTCCTCCTAGTGTTCCTTTCTCATGCTCTTTGGGAGCTTCTTTTTTTGAGTCTTGGTTCCTCTCAGTGTTCTGTCCTGTTTAGGAATTCTTAGAAAATGCCACTTGTTTTTTCACTAATCAAATTATATTCACAAAATTGTCACGTTTGGCTACTGCTTACAAATCGAGGCACTTTAATAGTCCACAGAAGTTCATATTGGTCTTTGTGCCCACTTCATTCATACAGGCGAACACTGACATCTACTATGCAGATAAGCCAGACATAATTAAACGGGATGTGAACCTTTGCACAGGCCACTGGCCAGGATTCCCCTTGTAGTTCGGAATAATAATCAATGATAATATGTTTTATTGATGCAGGACATCTCTCAAGCTCAAGGCTGGTAATGAAATCAATCGGGGAGAATGAGATTGTTGGAATGAAACACAACTGAAGTCACGATACGTATTGGGTTAACAGAAATGAACAAAATAACATTCGTCAGAAGAGAAGAGCAGCAAACAAGACAGAACAACAGCCTTAGGGAAACTAAACATCAGAACTTAATACATGTATTAGCGTTGGACAGAGGGAATGATTTTACTGGGCACTGAGAGAGGGGGCATTGTGGGACTGTATGACAGTTTATTCCATTCCATTACACTGATTGACCTGCCAGGCATAAAGGAGAATCATAACTTAATAACAAACAAACATTAACTAGAAGGTCTAAAATCATGCTTTCAGGTGCAGCTTAGCAAGTAGCATTAAAAATATCAACACTGAAAGGAGCATGTTTAATTTTTTTATTTGAATTGGTTTCCTTATTTAATTTTTTTCCAGTTTAATCCCTAATTCTGCCGTTTTTAATTCTGCCTCTTAGGTAGGTCTCCATTCAAATGATGCCACCAATCTGGAAAGGTGAAGGCTGACAAGGAAACATGTGAATACTCACCATGTTCTCTTTAAAATTATATACCCTTGAATAAATATAATTGTGCTGTTTCATTTACTTTACCATTTTTAGGCTTTAAGTACTAATTAGAGTGTTTCCTCTTTTTATTATTGGATATAAAATAGTAGAATTTGGAAAAAAAGTGTCCAGAAATGGCCTGGCCAATACTGATAACTTGATGTCAACACCAATTTTTAATGCTGTGGAAAACACAAGCAATTTCCTCCAGGATCAATAAATGATTCTGATTCACATTGAAAAGCATTATTTCTCTTTTAGAACATCCAGTGGTACAATACAAATAATATAATAACTGTTTTGTTATTTCAAAGTTTGGAGTGTTCAGAGACACTGATTAGGTCTGATTTGATAATGTTTTTACAGGTATTTGCTCAACAGGATACCACTGTTGTGTACTTGTCGAGTCCGGTCTCAGCCATCACGAAATACAATTTAATCAAAACACGTGCTGTGATCACAATTTATGGCTTTACTTTGTGCTAGGAGAACACTTCACTACCCTGTATTTTAATGCACACTGCGTAACATTGCCAGTATCTGCACTAACTGGTGACTGAGGGACAGTAGGAGAAAAATAATGAGTTGATTCCTTACCCTAACCTTAACCCCAACCCTAATCTTAGCCGTAAACCTAAACCTAACCGTAACAGTCCCCAGTTACTGCATTAAAATACAGGGTAGTGAAGCGTTGTCCTGAAAAAAAGTCCTAAATTGTGATCACAGCATGTGTTTTGATTAAATTGTATTTCATGATTGCTGCACGAAAAGCCATGAGATCGGATTAGCAACCTGATAGTGGTCTTCTACAAAAAGAACTGTGAATTGTGATTGGAAAATAGGTACAGAATATACACATTGTGTGAAATTGAATAAAATTAGCTATTTAAAGATTGAATCAATGAAAATGTTTTAGCCAGGTAATTGAGTAGAGTGTAAACAATGTAAACGAATGTTAGTTATTGAATATAGCATTTGTCTACTCTAATTCATTTGACTGCACCAGATTCTGAGTCCGACTGGGAATCACGACAAGCATATATCACTGCAGTGCAAGTCAGTGTGGGCTTCTGTTAGCTCTTGTTACAGAGTTGGCAGTTAGTGTTCTCCTTCAAGCATGTTGAGCTGTCCAATAATGTTGGTAGCAGCCAGTGTCTCTGAAGCACATGTTTCTACAATTACACAATAGATTTTGAACATTTGATCTAGCAACTGGATCTAGTTTTCCACAAAGTAGCTTTCACAGAATAATCAGCTGAAGGAGGAGTGGCAGACTGTATTTGGAGCTAGATGTTTAAGATAAGATAAGATAAGATAGGATAAGACAAACCTTTATTTATCCCACAAGTGGGAAATATGCATTGTTGGAGCAACAAAGCGGACAGTTAAACAATAGATACAACACTAAACAAAATATATTACATAAATAAAAATAGATTACATTTTTTGTGATATGTAGAATTATATGTATGTAGATAGTGGAAAGCACAGTGGGAAACACACAAACTAGGAAAACAACAAATGTAAAAACTGTATTTTTGTATCCTGTATAATGGGTTACTGTAATTACTGTTGTCAAGAATATTTTGAAAAACTAAACCTTACAGTACAGGTCTGGGGGTGGAGATCAGCAGCGTAGGCGATATGTATGCCTTACCCAATGACATAACCTGCCATTCTGGATGGATGGGGACTTGAGGAGATCTTGAGGTCTGCCTCATTCTGCCCTGTTCTCAGACCTTGTGTAGGTGAAGCAGCAGCTGCTGTCCAATTCTCCTGAGGATCTGAGCTTTAAGGTGTGTGGTCACACTGTCTGAACCAAATGTCAATGCCATGCTGTCAAACCAGGTGTCAAAGTCAGAGAGTTTCCTACAGTGGACCTATAGGATGTTGTTCTATGGTCCATGCAGCCTCAGTCCATGGAGAGCATGAAGAAGAATGTACACATTCCTAATTAGTGAAGTTAAAATAAACATTTACATTTACAGCATTTGACTGACGCTCTTATCCAGAGCGACATACATCAGTGCTTAAGAAGTCCACAACTGTTTCTTACCTGAAAAACAGCTTAAGTCCGAGTCAACTATTTAACCAAGATACTGCAGCCAGAGCATCTATACGACAACTGTCAAATAATAATTAGCCAACACCCAACTCAAAAATACATAAGCCATAGAAAAGAAAGGCAAGTCATTTTGTTTTCTTTTTTTAGAAATAAGTAAGCAGTAGGAAAGGGGCGTAGTTAGTCACCAAAGTGCTCCTTGAAAAGGTCGGTCTTCAGGTGACGCTTGAAGAGGCGAAGGACTCTGCCGATCGGACCGGAAGAGGGAGTTCATTCTGAACTGAGAAGAGTCTTGACATGTGTCTCTCGCTTCTCATGAGCGCCGGAGGCTCAAGACGAGCTGTGCTTGAAGCCCTGAGAGTACGAGAAGTGACACATTGTTTGATTAATGTTGTAATGTATGGTGGTGCAAGTCCGTTTTTGGCCTTAAAAGCAAGAGTTAAGGATTTGAACTTAACACAAGTAGCCACAGGGAGCCAGTGGAGGTTCCTTAGTAAAGGTGTGGTGTGAGTGAACTTAGGAACTTTGAACACTAACCTGGCAGCTGCATTCTGAATCAAACTCCCTTTGATGAAGAGGAGCTCGGTCTTGCTGGAGTTCAGCTTGAGGTGGTGGGCCGCCATCCAAGAGGAAACATCGGCCAGACAGTCTGAGATGCAGGTTGAGGTCTGGTTGTTGTTGGAAGGGAAAGAGAGAATGAATTGTGTATCATCAGCATAGAAGTGATATGAGAAACCATGTGAGGCTATTACATCCCCAAGAGAACCAGTATAAAGAGAAAAGAGAAGTGGTCCTAAGACCGAGCCCTGTGGGACACCAGTGAATAGTCTGGAGCAGACTGGGTGCCTTTCCATACTACCTGGTACCTTCGGTCATCAAGGTATGATGCGAACCATTGCCAGGCTGTACCTGAGATACCAAGGTTGGAGAGAGTGGTGAGGAGGATCTGGTGGCTGACTGTGCTGAAAGCAGTGGAGAGATCGAGGAGGATCAGAGCAGAAGATAGGTCGGCTGCACTTGCCGCGTGAAGTTCATTTGAGACCGCAAGGAGAGCCGTTTCAGTGGAGTGAGCTGTCTTGAACCCAGACTGCTGGTGTCCAGGAGGCTGTTTAGGGAGAGAAAAGAGTTGATTTGATTATACACTGCACGTTCCGGGACTTTAGAAAGGAAGGAGAGGAGGGATACCGGTCTATATCTGTTGACATCTGAAGGGTCCAGTGATGGTTTCTTCAGAATCGGTGTGATCACAGCAGACTTGAAAGTGGATGGAACATGGCCAGTCATCAAGGAACCGTTGATTATGTAAGCGATGTGCGGGATGAGATCTGATGATATCATCCGAAGTGTGCTCGATGGGAGAGGGTCAAGCGGAGACGTGGAAGGTCTTCTAATGTTAGGAGAAGTGAGAGAGCTTCATCAGCAGAGAGGATGCCCAAATGTTATCGATCTTCTCGTCAAAGAACTTTGCGAAATCTTCTGGTGAGAGATCTAGAGATATAGGGGGAGAAGGAGGTTTGAGAAGTGATGAAATGGTGGCAAAAAGCTTGCGAGGGTCAGATGCGGATTCTTCGAATTTGGTTCTGAAGAAGGAAGACTTAGCAGAGGTTAAATCACTAGCAAAATTAGACAGGAGAGAGCGATAGGAGATGAGGTCACTGTTCTCGAGCGTTTTCCTCCATCTTCTCTCGGCTGCTCTGAGTTCCCTTTGGTTACTTCGCAGGACCTCAGACAGCCATGGAGACGGGGGAGAGAAGCGCTTCGGTCTGGAAGACAAGGGACAGAGTTGGTTAAATAAGCTGTGCAGAGATAAGAAAAGGTCATGGGTGGTGGATTCAACAGAAGAGTGATGTGGGGCTAGGGTTTGGAAGAGGTAAAGAGGATAGAACAGATGAGGAGAGGAAGGGCAGGGATAAAGACGAGAGATTCCTGCGGGCAGACATAGGTGCTGCACCCAGGGGAAGAGATGAAGAGGTCTGAAGAGGGAATTTGAAATATAGAAGATGATGGTCAGAGACATTTAAAGGAGTAGACAGTATGTTGAACGTGGGAAGCGATCTGGAGGATACCAAGTCCAGAGTAATGCCTGCTTTGTGAGTCGGTGGAGACTCGCCAAGGGCCAAAAGACTACACATGGTGAGTTCGCAAACCTGTACCCCCTCCTCTGCCCATAGTGTGAGGAGTGTGGGAGAAGGAGAAGGCAGAGGAGAGGGCTGTTGGAGTGGTCGTGTCCTCTGGTGTGATCAAGGTCTCAGTGAGGGCCAGAAAGTGGAATGCATGGAGGGACGTCAATCCAGGAATGAAGTCGGCCTTCTTGACACAGGATTGGCAGTTCCATAGACCACCATGAACCACCGTAGGAGGCTGCGGGGAAAAAGTAGCTGGGAGAGGTTACTGAGATTTCTACTGCGACGACGGGGGAAATATCTTCTTGGGCAAGAAGATATGTGAATGGGAATAGGTGTGAAGCACATTATTTGTTACAGAGTATAGCGTAGAGAGGAAAGGGAGGAAAGGATACTTAGCCAAGAGCAGTTTTGCTGAAAGAGGAGTCTTTCTTGAAAGATGCAAAACGCTACAGACAGAATGTCTGAAAGCCCTTTACAACAAATCAGGGAGAGCAAAGCCACTACCACCACTTGCCACCTAATTACCTCAGGCCTAACTAATACCAGGTGAGCCTTTGTCTAACTAGTTGCAATGAAACTTACCTAACACCTCACAGTATAAGTACTCAAGACAGCTTAAA